>JAOWCC010000019.1:99389070-99697123 GCA_030867875.1 Actinernus sp. WN-2022
TTTGGGTACGTTTGGGGTATAATTTAGGTACAAATGAGGTATACCCCACATTTTTTTGAATATTATTTGTAGTACTGTCTTTAGTTAAAGAGGTACATTTGAGGTATACCTCAGATGTACCCATAATGGTTCCAAAAGTGCGCTACTTTAGGTATACCTATTTTGTACCTATTTCGGGTACGTTTGGGGTATAATTTAGGTACAAATGAGGTATACCCCAAATGTACTCAATTTTGGTAAGGGAGGTATCATGTTCGGTAACCAATCCGAACACGGATGCACGCTTTCAATTAATTTGGCGCTCAAATCTTGAAGTATAATATTTCTCTTCAACCGTACGTACGATCACGTGAAGTCTGTTTGCTGCAAAGTCTCTGTCTTTTGCTATGGTTTTAACGTTATCAAACTCTATTTCTTTAATAACAATCTCCAGGATTCCTCGATAATCGAAGGTAAGTAGAGCATTCTCAATTTCGCTCAGAAAAGCACGTTGATTACAACTTTACAACCGATTTCCGTGTTACGTGCATCCGCGTAAAACAATATGTTATCGATTCAGTACTCGAAGTCTATTGAGTAATATGAAAGAGCACTAAATTATTTGATTCAGTACCTCAAAACCAGGATAAACAAGTGAGCCTGTTTACAAAGCATGTCTGTCGAATAGTTTCCTATTGAAATCGGTTGTACTATAAATAGCTAGGTATAAGTATATACTATTCGCACCTCCGCGCGCCGCTATCTGTTGTCATGCATGCAAGTTTTAATATTTTCAAGTCGTTCATGTATCTCGATCGCCCTTGCCCCATGGCAAAGGGTTTTTCTCTTTGCCTTTACTGGCTCACATGTAAACGACTAATAATACTCTGTAGTTAAATATAACATAGCTCGGTTGTTGAAACTACAATGTTCGTGTAGCAGATTCACAAATAAACATCCAGGCAATTAACGTGCATCCTTCTGTTTTCCTCTTCCTCGCTTTGGCCCTTAACTTCGGCTTATTAAAGAGAGACCAGACTACATATGTAGGAGTATATATATATTAGAGAGTGGGGTTTATAATTTGTACGGCATGTGTGTATTAATTAGAGCATATTTCGTATGAGTGGGACAAACTACGGCATGTCTGTAACCGTGTACTGTGCTGTACGTACTAGCTCTGTGATCTGATTGGATCAGCAAGACAAAAACAATTGGAAACCATTTCAACATCCACGGCATGCCGTAAGCTAACCGTGCTGTAGTTTGTCCCACTCATACGAAATCTGCTCTAATAGCCCTTTGTTAGGTACATGTATATAAACCAGAAAATAATATACATGTACATGTAGGTACTTGTCAGTATTATGCTTGAGTCACTATATTAGCATATAGTAATATATTACATACAATATTTTAATTTCATGATCATGGATATGTGGATTTTCATATATATATTTCATGTTTCTACACCTCAATCTTCTATGTCTGCACTATATATAGCTAGTACATGTAACTCCAGCTTTAATATTTTTTTATGTCTGCCAGTTTAAGGAAACATTTCACATATGTTTTCACACCCCCAATATCTGACATTGGTATATACCACACCAGTGAATATCACTTTTTGCGCGCTCTTATTGGCTACTCAAACAGTGAATATGATTTCATATTCACCTCTGAGCAAAGCAGCGATCATCTCGCGCGAGTTTTTGTCCATTTCACAGGAAATAAAATAACTATTTGGTGCTGGCTATTCACCTACAGTGTGGAATATACTAAACAATTATATATTCACCTCAGTGTTGGTGAATAGTGGTGGATATTTACCTCGCCGAAGCGGCTCGGTAAATATCCACCACTATTCACCTCCACTTCGGTGAATAATTGTTAATTATTTTTTCACACCATTTTTCACATCTTCAAAACATGTCACAGCTAGGTGTTTCACACAAATTTCACATGATATATCCCAGTACAGTTAATATAGATATTTTGAGGATATTACATGGTCGCGCGGAGATACGGATTTTATCTTCGAGTGTTGATGAAATATCTTATGAGTGAGCGCAGCGAACGGGTAAGATACTCATCAACACGAGAAGATAAAATCTGTATCTCCAAGCAGCCATGTAATGTTCTGTTTAATATATAATTATTGATGAAATACTAGTTTCAATCTCTTACTAAAAAGGCTAGAAATCTTTGAAAACGAGTCATATTTTCAAAAGTGATATATTCCGGTGTGAAGATATCATTTATATCTTCACGTGTGAAGATATCACTTTTTAGAAAGAAATATACACTGGTATTTCATCGAAAATTATATATTAAAGTAATATTAATAAATATTAATATTATTGTTACTATAATTCACATGTAATTTCACAGCAATATGTATTGTCACATCCTTGTCTCCCTGCATTTGGTAAATGTAGTCTTGAATATTTCACATCATTTCATGGTGTGAAAAGAAGGACACCTTTTCACATGGTAGTTTCACATCATTTTTTCACATACATGTTCATGTGAAAAAAATTATGTGAAAACTATGTGAAAATATGTGTGAAATTTGTTGATTTCACTTCCCAATTTCACATATGTCACATGATGTGCTCCAGTAGTGTTAATTGAAGTTGTGTCCTGTAAATTAATATACTTTACATGTAAGTATACTTTAAGTATACTTCAAGTACATGTTTTATCAAAGTATACTTCAAGTATACTTTACAAGTATACTTCAAGTATATGTTTCACCAAAGTATACTTCAAGTATACTTATCATCCCATCAACTTTGTTTTCTTTAGTCCAAAAACACCACTACTTTAAGTATACTTTTTATCAAGCAAGTATACTTCAAGTATACTTTACAATATGGTTTCTAGTACAATTAAAGTATACTTTAACACTACATTAAGTATACTTCAAGTATACTTCAAGTATATACTTTATGTATGTTTCAAGTATACTTCAAATATACTTCAATTTGATGAGGGTACCGTCCGATGGCGAAATCTATAATTAGCGCCACGAGGTCAATTAATGCATAATTTAACGCATGCGCAGAAATTTTGTTGCACGGGCCTGCCACAGGCAGCCCGAGTAATAAATCAACTACTCTAGCAGTGTTGGATTTACTAAAAAATATTGTGGACTCCATTGAAAATAGACATTACTCCACTGTAGTATTCTTAGACTTTGCCAAGGCCTTTGACACTGTAAATTTGGATATACTAATTGATAAACTCGAATACTATGGTATAAGAGGTACCATCCTAAATTGGTTTAAGTCCTACCTCACAAACAGACAACAACTAGTGTCCATTAATAACTCTTTATCTTCAAGATTAACTGTAGAGTGTGGTGTACACAGGTTCTATTTTAGGCCCCATACTATTTTTACTTTATATAAACGATATCCCAAACTCGGTTGAATCTTTAAAATGCTTCCTTTTTGCTGGCAATACAAGCCTATTCTATACTATAGTGATAAAATTAAAGAATTGGAAACATCAATAAACAATGATCTTAATCAAATTCATGAATGGCTTCTTATATCTAATAAATGTATCCAAATCAAATTTTGTCAATTTCTACCCTAAACAAAAAAAAGACACATCTCCCCTGTAATAGCAATACATAATGAATTGCATGATAGAAGAAAAGGAAAATACTAAATACCTAAGGAGTAATACTTAATAAACATCTAACATGGAAGATCAAATAGCCTCTTTTAGGACTAAACTTGCCAAATCATTAGGTATACTATTCAAAGCTAAACATTATGCTCCACTAGAAGTCCTAAAACAATTATATTACTCTTTATTTTATCCACATCTAAATTATGCAATTTTGTTATGGGGTAATACTTATTCTTCAACAATCGAACCGCTCCGAATACATCAAAGAAAAGCAATACGTGTAATTCTAAATCAAAATTGGTGTGCACACGCCCTACCTCTATTTCACAAACTAGATATTCTGACTCTAGATGATTTACATAAATTGCATTCTAGTCTATTTATGTACGATGTATATCATAAAACAATAAGCAATACTTTTATTGACCGTATCACTGTATCGAACATTGTATCTTGTAACACTTTATATACCAAGCGTAAAAAAGCTTTATAAAATTGACATAAACAGAGTCTGGTGAAACTTACTTCTGATTTGGAAAAAATATATTTGGAAAATCACTGATATAATTAAGCTTTTAAGCTTCAAAGCTTCAAATATCACATACACGTTTATAAAGTTTTGTATATGGTTCTCCATGTTCTATAAAAAAACGAGAAGCAATATTCAGGGTTTTGTCATGCAAACAGTTCAGACACGCGTCTTAAGGACGATGGCATAAAACAATTACAAAATACAATAACTGGCACGTAAAAATGCACGCAGTCGCCTACAGGTCAACCTCGTCCCCAGGGTCTTCTCGGTCAGATCCGAGTTGGCGCCATTTTCGATCTGACTGAGAAGACCCTGGGGATGAGGTGCTTTCCATTCAACCAAAACAAATTCCGGTGAGAAATCAAATGGAACAGTAAAATTTCCGGTTCGAATTTTTTTCCGAAAATTCCAGTCTGTTCCATTCAAAATTCCCGGTTAGATTTGCCGTGCTTTGCCAGTTTTGAGAATTGAAATCGAAGCTACTAATAACCGGGTGGTTTCTGCGAATGGAACGCGTATTTTTTTCGAACCGGTTTTTCAAATTCGTAAAACCCCGTCGTTCCATTCGAAATTCGAAATTTTCGAAGCTTCTAACCGGTCGTTTCGGTTGAATGGAAAGCGCCCCTGGTGTTTACAGGTGGGAACACACGTGGACGAAGCAAACAAGATGATGGTTCCTCATTGTAACAGCGTGTTTATGACTGGGTGCCATCGTGATTTTTACAACAACACCCATTTTCTCGCTTTCTAATTGGCTCTCCGCTATATGCAAAATAAGTACATACAATGAAAATGACGTCACTCGCAAGCCGTGGTAGCTTTGCAAAGTGCTTTCACGTGAGGTTTGTCAGTGAATTCAAATGGTTGTTAACTTCGCTTCCAAAAACAAGAAAGTGAGGATTTCACAAGCATTTTATTACTAGGAGAAGTTAATCGGTGAGTCAAACTTCTTTGTAGTGTACCATTTGGCAAAATGAGAGTTTTCTCTTGAGTGGAGAAAGTTTCGGCGAATTTGTAGTCAGACTTTGTGACTAGACTGACAGAGCGGAAAAACGGAGCGCATGCGCACTAGCCACTTTATTAAAAGTGGATCAAGATGGCCGCCGAGCGGGAGTGGATTGTAGCTCTTTTTCAGGGACCTCTCACAGCTCAAGAAATACCACGATTACTTTATTACTTCACACCATGGACTGATATTCTTCAGTGACTTCTCTGAGCCCAAATAACACATAATCCAGACCACAGAAAGAACGCTACAATTGCTTGTACAACTCTGTGTTCAAGAAAAACGAACCATTTCGAAATGTTCATATGATCTGGAAAAACGCCAAAAATAAGGAAACTTGTGAATATATAAGCTTTATACTTCGGTAGAGAACTAAGGAGGTAATAGATTTCAACATAAAATACCATATTCGAGATTTTCATACCATTTTTCAAACGAAGCATTTGAAGTTAGGGACCGGCCATTTATTAGAGGGGGGGGGGGTGGGCTGGTGCAAATGGGGAGGGGGTCATACCTTTTTGTGCACCAAATAATGGGGGGCTGCACAAAATTCTGCAACCATTTCTGAGGGGCCATGTAATTTTGTGCATTCTATTTTCCTTTCTACTAAAGAAAATAGTCCTGAAGGGATCAACAACAATCAAATTTATTATCAAAAATGATATAACAAAACAACAAAATCTGGTGTATAACAGTCCTTCACTCTATTATAAATGTTATTGTGATTTAGGGTGGGTCATGTATGTCATTTCATGTGCACTCTCTTGGGGGGCCACATTATTTTATGCAGTGACATGAGCAGGGCCACTTGAAATTATGTTAAGGAAAATGAAAATGCACCAGCCCACCCCCCCTCTAATAAATGGCCGGTCCCTTACAGTAGTGACTAGACTGTCTACAGCAGCAGCAATCCTGGAACGACGATCATTACCAAAGACTGTAAGTAAAACTACAGAGTTATTGTCAGGAAATTATACAATATTTCATTTGATTTGGTTATTATGGTATTACATCGGCATTTTGACGAATTAGTTGACTGTTTTAACAGTGTAAAGAAAACAAATTTTAATTTTGTTTTTAAATGAAGTGTTAGGATATACATGTAAAAAACTTAATATGTTATAATTGTTCTGTTTTCAGAAAGCCAACAATAAAACATAGTTGTAATCGAATGCCTTTGGCAAAGTAGTTTTGTGTTCATTTTATTTTGTTCATGTTGGAAGTGGGTTGACACTAATTATGTTGTGTGAGATTTTTGTGTGGTTTTGCACAGGCTTCCCAGACTCGACGTATATTTCCCGCTTATTAGTCTGTTGGGTTACCTGTGGTTTATCGATTAGTTTCATAACGATCTCAGAAGAGTTTAAATAATTGCTTCGTGTGAATTCTCTTTTCCGATTCCTACGAAATGAATCTTCAATAATAAAAGATTGATACTTAATGAAGTTGTGTGAGTGGTTTTTTGGCGATTTGGGGCCTTCTAAAGCAGTTTATTAGGATTCGAAATTTTGACCGTTGGCCGAGGCTCTAACAAAATATACAAGGTAGGCAAGTCGACCTCGCCAAAGCACAGACTTACCTCAAAGATCACCCAAAAATCGGCACTTTTCTTCCTCGTTCGCTATTCAGCTTTCGGCACAGGAGGGAATAGTTATCAAGCAACATCTGACCAGAGATTTAGGAAAATCCATCAAATTTATCATCGCCAAACGGCCTCCTCGAGACCCCAAAAGCGCGACCTTCCAATGATCTGTAAGAACCAGAATGACCAAAGCGGTCCAAAATTTTCCCGACCCTACCCAAAACGATGCAAATCGCCTTTCTTCATGGGGGAACCCCCAAGCGTGAAATTATACGAAACTGGCGGTTACAGACTAATTTTGAATTTGGAACTCGCCAATCAGAGGACCAAGACAGTGGGCTGGGGTCTTCACCAAGTGTTATGACAGTTCCAGGTGAGAAATTTTCGCGAGTTCCAAATTCAAAATTAGTCTGTAACCGCCAGTTTCTTTAAAAGGCCTAGTAATGGTCTCTCTGATTGGCGATATATTTGTTTCCGTTCCTCGAGCGGAAGTATAATTTCACGCTTGAGGGTCCCCCATGAAAAAAGGCGATTTGCATCGTTTTGGGTAGGGTCGGGAAAATTTTGGACCGCTTTCTTACAGATCATTGGAAGGTCGCGCTTTTTGGGTCTCGAGGAGGCCGTTTGGCGATGATAGATTTGATGGATTTTCCTAAATCTCTGGTCAGATGTTGCTTGATAATTATTCCCTCCTGTGCCGAAAGCTGAATAGCGAGCGAGGAAGAAAAGTGCCGATTTTTGGGTGATCTTTGAGGTAAGTCTGTGCTTTGGCGAGGTCGAGTTGCCTACCTTGTATATTTTGTTAGAGCACAGGAAGCCCAAGCTCTGTTGATGTAAATTTAATTTATAAGGGTTTGTATGGGAATTTTTTAATCTGGCTTTTCGATAAAGATACTGTAATAAAGTGAATAAAACTTACCTAGTGTCTATGATCTGTGTCTTGGCTGTGTCTGTACGTAGTTTCAGCGAATTTTGAATCCCTTACTCACCAAATTCGCTGAAACTGCGTACAGACACAGCCAAGACACAGATCATAGACACCAGGTAAGTTTTATTCACTTTATTACAGTATATTTATCGAAAAGCCAGATTAAAAAATTCCCATACAAACCCTTATAAATTAAATTTACATAAACAGAGCTTGGGCTTCCTGTGGTTAGAGCCTCGGCCAACGGTCAAATTTCGAATCCTAATAAACTGCTTTAGAAGGCCCCAAATCGCCAAAAAAACACTCACACAACTTCATTAAGTATCAATCTTTTATTATTGAAGATTCATTTCGTAGGAATCGGAAAAGAGAATTCACACGAAGCAATTATTTAAACTCTTCTGAGATCGTTATGAAACTAATCGATAAACCACAGGTAACCCAACAGACTAATAAGCGGGAAATATACGTCGAGTCTGGGAAGCCTGTGGAGGGACAAAGCCAAAGCGAACACCTATAAATGACAAAGGAAGGGCACAGAAATCAAAGGCCTTAAATGCCAGTGACAGCGATTTGCAGGAGTCTGAAAGGTCCTGAAACAGCACGGCAAATAGCGAGATAGTGGTGTTGGTTTCAAGCGATTCAGAGTTTTAATATGTTTCCATCTAAGCTTTCTTGGAAACAAATCTTCTCTCGGCTGGTTCCTATCAATTCTTCTTTATGTTCAGATGTGGTCACTCGGCACTCTTGTCTGAATTTGTCGGGTTTTGCGAGGCTCGTATAGTCGTATGCATTGTTTGGCCTTGTTTTGCTTCTTTCCAAGCTAAGGGCATCCTGCTGGAGCTTAGCCCTGCTGGAGCATTTAGCCCTAAGACAAGGCCAACAACCGATCGGGGCTGGAAAAACGTTTCTCAATAAACATGAAATGAATTTATGCTAGCTTTCGTTACGGGCGAGTGAGCACATGTCATTTGTTAATTGACCTGCTGTCAATCAAACATAACTTTTTACTTCCGGTTAAAAACTTCCTTTTGCGTGAAAAATAGCTGCCAAAACTTAGCTTGAATTTCAGCCGTCTCCTCCGGTTCGGAGGAACGAACCGGAGGAGACGGCTGAAACTCAAGCTAGCCAAAACTACATTTCTGTGGGAAAGTATTTCCCCCCAATTTTTTAAATTTTAAAGGAAATTTGAGATCTTCGTATCACTGTATCACCGTATCACTGTATCACCGTATCTCCGTATCATTGTATCTAGTAACACGTTATATACCAAGCCAGAAGGGAGAAGGCACCACTTACACTTCAAGACAGTGTTACAGGATTGATGGGAGTTATTGGGTCACTAGATGAGTCCAGGAATGGAACATGGTTGGATTATAAAGGGAAAATTATTCCCTGGTAGCAGCAAGCTAAACTTGAAATATTAGAAACTTTGAAACATAATAGAAACAAAAGTAAAACAGTAGAAATGTAGCCTGCGTCACATCCGAAATGAACCCCGGTTAAGTAACGAACGAAAGCTTGTTTTGGACCCCCAGCGGAGTAGCACGATTATATGTACCCTCCTTTGATTGGTTTTTACTAATGCTCATTCTTACACGTCTTATGAATGGCCATTCAACTGTCACCAGTGCGACTTACGGCTAATTTACATTTCAAAATATGTCAGATCACGTTGAGAAAAGCAATGGCATCTGTACAATCGGCAGGTACAAAATGCAGACTGGAAAATGCAGACTGCAGACCAGAAAATGCAGACCAGACAAAATCAATAACAAACATCTATCGGTCTGTAACAAGACCATTTTTTTTTTTGGGTTATACACGTCTTTGCTTTTTTCTTGACTGCCGGCGAGCCACGTATGCGAGCCACGCCGAATCCGAGCTTTTCATGACAAGAATTCCTTAAAAACAGAAAGGAAAAGCTAGGTATTCCGAGGTATTTTGAATTATTTACTTACTTTTTAACTACGTTCGTATTTAGCCGGGTCCTGTCTTTGTTAAACTGATTCAGTCCCATATTCTTCTGTCCACCATTTTAAATTTATTGTTATGCACAGGAAGCCCAAAGCAGCCTCTCCGATTACATATAAATTTCTGTTTCCTGTTTGGTAAAGCGGACACCCTTGGGAATCAGAAAAAGTGTCCGTAACTGGAACTGTCCGCTTATGGGAATAGTTCTCGTAAGCCGACACTTGTGGAATATGGGATGTGTCCGCTTACGGGAGCTACAATAAAGACCCTGGGGGGTACTCAGAAGATTTTTGGCTAGTCCCCCCCCCCAGGAATAAAGCTGCAGCTTGTACAGAATTAACTTCTGGAACTCTCAGCGGCTGGTCAAAGTCCTTGGTCGTATCTTTATACAATACACAAGATTATTTGGATGACAGTTTACTTTACAGCGCTGTTTACAATTTACTGTAATTGCTCTATTACTGTATCAAGTAAACCGATAAAGCGAATTGCGGAAAAGTTCTAAGCTAACACCGGTGTGAAGTTGATTGATTGCAACATGATACTCATAGTAATCGTTCTAGTAATGGCATTATTCTGCCGGGGTGTCCACTTTATACGGATTGGGCGATACATCACTAAAACGTTTGTGACCCTGATGAATAATTCATCACTAAAACGTTTGTGACCCTGATGAATAATTCCAGCTATGAATAAAGCGGAATTTGATAAAATGGTACTTCAGTATCCGGCCACTTAAAATCAGTGTTGAACTCGGCGAACACGAAAATGCTACATCCGGGACATATCCTCCGAGCCCAGGGCGTCAAAGCGAGGCGATCACCGACCGGCTGGTTGGTTGGTGGGTGACCATGATGGTGGGTGACCATGAACCCAAAATATTTTTCATGGAAATGGTATACGTGCGAAAAGCTATGCGTGTGGCCACCCTGTGTTGTAACGTCAAGTTTAGTGTTGCTGCTCGCTACGCTCGCAGCCCGCCCATCTTTCCAATTCGTCGAAATCTCTTGAAATTGCCACCAGAGAACAAGGACATCAACAGAAAGTTTCATTTACTTTATCGAAATACTTAGCCTTATAATGTTGAACACACAAATCAGTTTGTTTGTTTTCACCTAACCTATAAAAAAAACGATGTAATTTTTTATGTAATGGATATATCTGAAATAAAATACAGAAACAATAATTATTTATCAGGAGAATAATAGGTACCTTTGTGGGAATTAAAGAACCGAATAAGAGGGAATTTTTCTAGGAAAAATGTTCACACATCTCATTCTTTTTAGTAGTACTTACGGTATCAATGTCATCCATCTTGACAGCTTCCCACAAATCCCAATAGTCATCTTCAGTTGCCAAGTCTGGATCGAGTAACTGAGAATGAAATATTGCAGTTTTTGTTACGTTGTATGCTGTAAAATCCCACTCATAAGCCTAATGGGCCCTTTTCATAACTGCATGCGTATTTCTGTTTCAATATGCTTCTGTTAGTGTGAACTATAATTGAAAATCAGGCCGCCAGAAGCCGGTAACAAGGAGATTTAGGATCCAAAAAAACAGAAGACTTCTTAACTTTTAGGTATTAATAATTATTGTTAGTAATGTGATAGCAGTGTATTCTGCATCTGCATCTTTTATTTAAGTATCTGATATTCATCTTTATTGTTATATAGTTATTACATAATATATTCATACTTGTATTACCACTTGTTCATTCAGTTTTATTCTGCATGATCAGAGTGCAATAAACAGTATTTATTGTTATTATTATTATTATTATTACAAGTGAAAACCGCTAACGATAATCCGACATGCGTGCTAGACGCTAGCTACGGCATAGCGCGTTTTGGGTAGTGCCATGCAACTTGCATGGTAGTGATCATGGGTGTATGGTTATTTTCCACCTACTAAGGCTAAACTGGAATTTTGGTCAAAACTTCTCGTGGGAATAAGTGGCCTAAACTTTGCGAAAAAAGTTTCTCCTTGAAATGATGGTTATTTTCCTTCCGCAGTTCATGCCGCATGGCAGTTGTCGCGTCGAATACAGAAACCATGGTTTTAACTCTGCCACATCACTTAATCCATTGTGATTTTCAGCTACAACCTCATTCTAGCCACTTCTTAATGTATTAACAGGAAAGGCATATGATTTTCCACCCCTCCCCCCTCAGTTTTGCAAGGTTCGCATTTCTTACCCCACATTTGCAAGCAATATGTTGTGTTCGTCGTGTTTACTACCAAAACTATGATTTTAACGCTGCAACTTTATTTAATCCAGTTCTGGACTCGGAAATAGCAAATGAAACTGTCTCAGCATGCTTTGCGGCCAAAACGGAAAGGGCGATGGATTTTTACGGGTAGAAAGCAACATCGTAGAGACATGGGGTTTTCACCAAAATGTTACCCATAGAAAACTGCAGGGGTTCCTCTTCATTTGGTTGACATTAAAGTTCAGGGGGAGAAATGACAGCCAAAACAAAAATTCAAAACGGCTTAACCCCCCCTGAACTTCATTTGCGCGAGTAATAACGCAACAAAAATCATCTAGTTGGGCGAAAATACATAAGATAGGCTAGTTTTTGTGTCTTTCACTATTCGCTACATACCAAACATTAATTATTTAATTAATTAATTAATTATTTAATGATTGTATTATTTCTATGATTATCGTTAGGAATTATTATTATTATTATTATTATTATTATTATTATTATATAGTTTATTCGCATGTACAGAAAACATTATCAACTCGATGTGTAACTAGCAGTTCCAGCAGGCGATGACCCTCAGTTTGCCCTCCTGCTTCTGTGATAGGACCGCACCCAAACCTCTATCCGATGCGTCCGTCTCAACAATGAAAGGCTCTTTGTAGTCAGGATATGCAAGTACCGGCGCACTCGTCAGGGCGACACGCAAGTCATTAAATGCCTTTTGACATTTTGGACTTTGTCCCAGTGTTCCTCTCTTATGAGTCCTCGTTTCTTATTCCCTCCTTCCGGTATCTCAGCAGTGAGCTTGTGAAGTGGTGCCGCTACCTGTGCAAACCTTCGGTAGTATGAGGCGAACCCCAGGAACGACCTTAGATCCTTGAGTGACTTGGGTATTGGCCACTCACAAACGGCTTCTGTCTTGGATGGATCAGTCGCCACCCCTTCTGCTGATACCACATGTCCCAGTTAGGTGACATTTCTTCGGCTCTATTTTTAGCCCATGCTCCCTTAACTTTTTAAACACTATCCCGAGCTGCTTTAGATGCTCCTCAACCGTTGATGCATATATAATCAGATCATCTATATATATACCATCATAGTGTTCGGCATCGCCTCTCTGAATATTCCCTGCATCAGCCTCTGGAAGGTAGCAGGTGCATTGGACAGTCCAAACGGCATTCGGTTGTACTCAAACAGCCCCATTGGTGTTGTGAAAGCTGTCTTGTGTCGGTCTCTCGGTTCCACCTTTACTGAGGCCAGATCAATCGTAGAGGAATGCTTCGCCCCACCAAGTGCGTCGAGAGATTCTTCAATCCTTGGCAGAGGGTGCGCATTACGTCTCGTCTTTGCATTGAGCTGTCGGTAATCCACACACATCCTCAGTGCGCCAGACTTTTTCTGGGCAAGTACGATTGGTGATGCGTAATCACTCTGGCTAGGTTTGACGACACCCCTGTCCAGTAACTTCTGGAGGTGCTCCTAGACCTCGAATTGGTTTGGAGGGATCCGCCTGTAACGTTGGTTAACTGGAACGTCATCTTCCGTGTGGATTCGGTGACGAACAGTTGGCGTACATCCAAGATCCTCCCCCTCTCTTGCGAACACATCTGCATATTCCTTAAACATCCTGAGAGCCTCTTCTTTCTGTTTACCAGTGCCTGGGAAGTCCCCGAGAGTTAAACCCCCTCGGGAAGTTCCTGTGTTTCCTGGTTCTGTGCAGGTTCATCAGTAATCCGTGTGGATGCGTCCTGGAAATATGCACTCGGAGGACAAGAAACTACCACCTCGTTACTTCCCACTGTAAACCTTAACTGCTCCCCTCTTGATACCTGCTCCACAGTCTCCTTGAACGGTCCCAAGGCATGTCCGTGGCTTTAGCCAAATGTTCTTTCCAGTGGAGTTCACCACCTGTACGATATAACATGTCTTGGATGCATCAACAAGAGTGTTCGCAACCTGAAAGTTTCCTTGAAGTGGACTACTCAAGGAGTTCCACCAATGCCTCAGCCCCACAGGCTGAACCAGTAACAGCGACGCTCATTACTGAATTTGGTGGCACCCACACAGTCCCCTTGAAGTGGACTACTCAAGGAGTTCCACCAATGCCTCAGCCCCACAGGCTGAACCAGTAACAGCGACGCTCATTACTGAATTTGGTGGCACCCACACAGTCCCCTTGCCAGCTACTTTGACCAACCCAGACTTGTGAGGCTTCTGGGTTTCTGGCGACTTAGGACCTGCACAGCCCCTTGGTTGCATCAGTTCTGCCAACCTCGGGATCTTTGCAAGTATATTAGTCCCTAGTGGTCCTGGTAACTTGCTCCTACGCTCGACAGTGGCTGTTGTGTCTTTCAGGACAAGTACTCCGCACTTTGTTACTTCCACTCCTCCCACTACAACATCTATTTCCAGGTATCCAAGGTATGGGATTTCCAGTCCATTAGCTCCGCGGATTTTAAGCATCTCACCACAGCTCTGCACTCTGCCACATATGGACTGCATTCTCTACTTATAGAAGGTCTCCGATACCAGGGATACCATGGAACCAGTGTCCACTAGGCATCACACCTCGATGCCTGCCATTTGCGCTGTTGTGGTTGGCGTTTCCCCAACCACGTTCATTGGACGGCGTCTTCCTCCACCGCATGGCTCACTGCTGTGGAGCTTGGCCGTTGAAAGCCGGTCTCGGAGTCTTTTCTTGACTTTAGGTGGTCTGGGGACCCTTGGCCCCAGCGTTCTCCCTTGCCAACTTTGGACATTCTCGCCGGTAATGGTCTTGGCCTCCACACTCAAAACAATCAGATGCATGGTCTCGGCCTGGTTGCCATGGCTGCCACTAGTTTGGCCAAGGTCTCCTGTTGCCTGTCCAGACCAACCGTTGTTGTTCTATGTGGGTTGCTAGGGACTTCTGCTGTTTCTGGAGTTCCTCTGCCAAAACCTTCTGTCCCACTATCAGATCTGACACAACCCTCTGGTGGTTTCTGACTCCTCGCACCTCCTCACACTGTACATCACCCTCACCATCAACTGTCGTATCGCGAACACCAGCAGCCCTTCGGACAGGTGTCAGTTCGTCTTCTTCCAGACACCTTTGGACTTCCGTTCGGATTTCCTGGAACGTCTTATCCGGGTGATCCTTTGCCCTCTCTCGTGGCACGGTCACCTTGATCTGAGAGACTGATGATGGCTGTTGGTCAGTGCTGCCTCCCGCCGCCTGCTGTGCTGTTTGCTGTTGGAGCTGTGTCTCCATCGGTATTAGCTTGGCAGTTAGCGTGACGAGTTGGTCTTCGACGGACATTCTTCCGTTAGCTCATACCCGTTTTCCTTAATAAAAATTAATAACCTCAAACACAACAATTGAATCCCACTTCTGACACCAAATGTAACTAGACAGCGAGGGCGGCGACGCTAGGAACGAATGATTCAATGTTGGTTTGAAATTACTTTATTAACACTCACTCGACGATCATACGTTTACACTATCATTCGTTAACAAACGGAAACGACTAACATGCCCTCTTATTCGTGGGTCTGTTCTTGTTCTGTTACCATTTCACTGAGCAATCCTTATCCTGTGCTCAACCCTGACTGACTTCTGACTAGTTTTAGAAAATGGTGAAAAACATCCTGTTTGCAGATAACAAAAATACTTGGCAAGGCTAGTAAAACCACAATGAATGAACACTTTTAGGACAGGAAACCGTCCCTATCCTAATCTAGTTACGCCGCTTTGCTAACCCACCAGGAAGGAAGATAGATATGTTGCCGCTAATGTGCAGGAAACCACAAACATAGTAGTTAAATAGCAACACATTTAACAAACGACAGGAAATAATTAAAATTACTAGAGAGACTACTCCCCTGTCGCACATGGGAAAGAGCATGTTGAAATTAGTGATCTTGAAAAATTTGAGTGCTGTAGCTTAAAAAATTAAGCAGTGAAGTTGCAGCCATTTCAAATTAGAGATTTGTATGAGAAAAACAACGGAGCATTTCCAGCCTTACTTTCATTTTTTTCTGCATTAAAATGCTTCAACAGCAATTCTACACATTGCTGCAAAACTGAACACACTTCCGGGCTAGTTTTAATGTGATATTTCATGTGGTAGCATTAGTTTTATCTTCCAAATTATGCAAACAAGGAGGCAGCTATTATGAATTTGGTCATGGGCTTGTAACTGTGATTTACAGTCTAAAATTAGCAGTCATCATGAACAGAAAATATTATGTCATGAAATACTGAATAACGTAATACTATGGATTAAATAATTTATAATTGTTAAAGTTAAACTATTACCGTATAGAGAGCCAAAGAGACAATTGGCTTTAGTCCAAAACATTCCCCTGTGATTTCATGTGGCCATACAAACTTTTCAATTTCCCTATTAACCAGGAGATAGACACATACCTGTTCTTCATTTGAAGGCATATTTTCTATTGATTTCATGTAGTGATTGCCCTCATCTTTTGACTCCGAACTCCTTTCTGCAGCTATCAACACTTTCTGCTCTTCGATAGCCTCTTCGACTACCTCTGATGTCGAGCTTTTACCATCTACTAATTGCTTAGTAACTGCTGGCTGATTTGCTCCGGTGTCTTGCTTATTTTTGTCTCCAGGTGGGATGCCCATTCTTTGGATACCATCTCCGGTTACTGGGCTTTTAAGTAAGCTTTCTACACGTTTTTGTGGAGTCTCGTCCTAGTTGATTGACATTACAAAATGAAACACAAGTAAAGACAATACTACTGAATAGATTTGTCCTGATGAAGGATTGACTGAGTCCCAGTTGGTAACTTTTAGCCTGGAGAGTTCACCAAATGGGTCTTTTGCAGGATCACGTGGTTGTAGTGGGTGGCAAAACATATCTGACTTCATTTATTTAAAGGCACTTGTATGAGATCGGTAGTGTTATTAGCAAAACCTGTTTGTAAATACAAATCGATTGCCAATCTTTCTAAACGTTGTCCAGTAAAGCCTTTCCCATGGGATCACGAGCGCAATTTTAATTGCCAATTTTAATTGGTGTTATTAAAGTGACATATCAGCACGTGACTGTTTCCTGCAAAAGGCCTATTATACCTCAACAAACACAGGGTATTGTCACCCCACTCCCACCCCCAAAGAAACAAATATACTTTCAAAGGTATCATAAATGCTTTTGCAAGCTTATAAATTAAACTTACCTCTTTAATGATTGTTATTCTTCCCTCAACCTGAAAAACAAGAGGTTGTGGAAACAGCCTTTATAAAAGTTCAAACCGTAAAATATTTTATTGGGCTGATTGTCTTTTTTTTTAAAGAGTAACGTGAGTTGGATGTTATTTTTTCACTTGTGTGCTGATCAGTATTTTGCTTTGTAATCTAAGATGAGGATGTTATAATAATTAGCGTGTCTTCATCTTGGAGTACGATGCAAAATATTATTGTAGAAAATAAATTGTTTCTCATGATTTCAGAGGAAATCACATGCATGATTTGTGAGAGTTAGGTACAACCTCTGGGCATACTAACTACTACTGAAAAGAAAGGTCTTAAGTGATAATTTTAAAAATGGCTTAAAGAGTCTGTGCATCTTAGATGTACTGGCAGCGAATTCCATAATCTTGCCGCAGCAACTGAAAACGTCGCCATATGTCTTAGTGTTCGATCTAGGGACTGATAATAAATTAAGAGAACGGGCAGGTTTGTAAAGGTTCAAGAGTTCGTTAATGCATACTGGCGCTTAGCCATGAAGAGCCTTAAACGTAATTAAAAGTAACTCAAAAGTAATCCTGTCTCTGACTGGTAGCTAATGGAGTTTGCGCAGTACAGGGGAGATTTCTTCACCCGTGTTTTGAACACGCTGGAGCTTGTCAAGTTCCGTTGCTGGTAAACCAAACAAGATACTGTTGCATAAGTCAAGTTTTGACGTAATGAATGCATGGACCAGCCTTTCACAGTCAGCTTGGCTTAAATGTTTCCTGATCTTTCCAATGTTCTGGATAGCCAAGGAGGTAGATTTGTAGATGTTGTTTACATGATTAGTCAGCACCATTCACATTTACTCCCGAAGTGTGTTCACATTGAGTGGTATATCGAGACGGCGTAAGATGGACAACTCCAGTTTTACTATATAGGGTTACACGCAAGGCCATTGGAAGTACACCAAATAATAATATATTTTACACACAATTCAAGCTTGGAAAATATTACAGAACGATCATGGAGGGAATTGATAGACACATAGAGTTGTGTGTCGTACGCGTACATCATACAATACAATCCATGAGCGGTGATCACATATCCTCCAATGGAGTAAAGAAAAGTGACAACAAAAGAAGACCCAGCACGAACGATTTAGGGACATCATAGCGCAATGTTCTATCAGAAGAGAAAGTATCCTTAAAGTGCATATGAGCCCTAGCCAGTTATCTTTGATATTTCCAATATGCTAATGATGTGATGTCATCACCGACATTTGCTGAATTTCTTTGTGCTTGTGAATTAAGCTATTTTCTAATTTATAATTTTTGTTTGGTAAAATCACTTTGATAAGCTTCAAATATAACTTAGGTAATTTGTCTATACCAGCATGCTTTTGTATAATAAGTGATGTCGGCGATGACATCATACATTAGCATATTGGAAATATAAACCTTCATATCTCGTAGACGCAACACCCAAATCAAGAAATATTCTACCGTTGGACTATTCACTTCATGTACAATCGATATCAAAGATAACTGGCAAGGGCTTATATGCACTTTAACCATGACTGACTGGGTACGATCTAGATGGTACGAGAGAAAACATTCAAGAACTGTACCATATATCCCGTATCTATATTGGAGTCTTTCTAAGAGGTGTGTGTCAAATGCTGACGACAAGTCTAGAAGTACCAGAACCACTTCGTGATGTTTATCGATTGCACACAAGATGTCATTGAGCACGCGTAGAAGGGCCGTTTCAGTGTTGTGAAAGCGCCTGTAAGCAGACTGTAGCTTAGCCAAAAGATCGTTTGTAATGAGGTAGTTCATTGTCTGAGTAGCAGCTAATACAATAACTGTACGTGAAATGCACGCAGTCGCCTACATTTTAACCGTTATCGGCAAAAACACAACGTGAAACCATAGTTAATAGAGTGGAATGGTTAGTAACCCCGGCAAACTTCAAAGGGCTAACAAAGGCGCTGCAATTTATGTTAGAAGGGGGTAAGACAAAAGATTGTGCACGATCGTAGTTCATTAGTGTCCCCTGAACGACTGAAACCCACAGGTTTATATTGCCTGATCATTAACATATTGGAATGTCTAGTGTGCTTTGTGCACGGTAATGGTTGAAAAACGCCAAGAAAGACATATAACAAAGAATCTCTAAGGTCGCTGGGTTTCATAACCATTCCACTCTCTTAACTATGGTGAAAATATACCTTTTATGTTTCATAGAGAACGCGAACATTAAAAAATACATCAGTCGTCTTTCGTTCGGCGTGAAGGGAACTCAATGCTTATTATATTTTTCTAAAATTGTTATGTGAAAAATAAACTCAAATATAGGAAATAGTAAAAAAACTAATTTCGGGAGAAAACTATTTTCTATGTACCGTCCGCGTCTTCACTGCCGTCGCCGTTTAAGTACAAATAAGTAAAAATGTAGGAAGAGAAACGCGGAAACGAAAATCCGGGACATTTTCACGGCCATGCGGAACGCGTGGGACTAAAAGCCGGGACTGACCCGAAGAATCCGGGACGGTTGGCAAGCATGTGACCATATTTTGTCGAGTTCTTACCTGTGGATTAATGTGTACATGGTGCTTCTCACTGTCCAGTAGACTGGCAGGATTCTCGCCGACATGTCTCCTGTGTGACGTCAGAATAAATTTCAGCTCCAGTCAAACTGTTTCAACATCTATCATTTATTTGAAACCAAAAACCGATCCCAAAAGATCGTTGACAAATCCTTGAACGTTTTGGCAACATTTTCTGCTAATGCTAATGCCAAGCCGTTAGCGTTTCTGACCGCGTCATTGGGAAGTGACAAAGCCGTTCACCTTGTCCACTTCCTCTTTTAAGAACTTTTAACCTATTCGCGAAGAGAAGGGAATCGTTATGGACCGTCGACATATACTTAGTGCCCCCCTCCCACGGGGGAGGGGGAGCGGGGGTCCAGGCGTGGACGTTAGCATGGGGCATTAAAACCAAAACAGTTCGGATCAATCCCGGTTTCTGGAAAAGTACCCATCCACCCCTCCCTTGGATAGGCATCGTTCTATTAATGATTAACCATTAAAAGGTTAGGGTGAAGTTCAGGGGAGGGGTGGGGTCCCTTGGATATGCATCGTTCTATTAATGATTAACCATTAAAAGGTGAGGGTGAAGTTCGGGGGAGGGGTGGGGTCCCTTGGATAGGCATCGTTCTATTAATGATTAACCATTAAAAGGTTAGGGTGAAGTTCAGGGGAGGGGTGGGGTCCCTTGGATATGCATCGTTCTATTAATGATTAACCATTAAAAGGTGAGGGTGAAGTTCGGGGGAGGGGTGGGGTCCCTTGGATAGGCATCGTTCTATTAATGATTAACCATTAAAAGGTTAGGGTGAAGTTCAGGGGAGGGGTGGGGTCCCTTGGATAGGCATCGTTCTATTAATGATTAACCATTAAAAGGTTAGGGTGAAGTTCAGGGGAGGGGTGGGGTCCCTTGGATATGCATCGTTCTATTAATGATTAACCATTAAAAGGTGAGGGTGAAGTTCGGGGGAGGGGTGGGGGTTTCCCAGAAACCGGGATTGATCCACCTTACAGTTCTGGGAACGAGATTGGAGCAAAAACATGAGCCAACGGCCATGGCTTCTGATGTTCAAGCAAACCGTTTTGACTTTCGACATAAATTACATAACCAACCAAAGATGTAGATGTTTCCATAGATCGATCGATACATGTCCTAACGGTTCTTATCGACTAAACTCAGTGTGATTTTCGACTGAGCTCTCGGTACTTTTTATATCGTAAGTTAACGACGACAAAAAAATATGTGGACGTTAAGGGAGAGGGGAGGGGAGGGGAGGGAGGCACTAAGAATATGTCGACCCGGTGCGACATCATACTTGACCGCATTCAGTGGGAATAACATGCTTTGTAAATTACGTGGTTGCACAATGTGCCGCAGTACGGACACATTTATAAATCCAGAGCAATTCAGTTTAGAGCTCGGTCGGTCCGTCATATAATACTGAACGTAACGTGAACGTTAAAGGGATACCCGAGTACAAACCACTTATGGTCTCAAAATGATATCTACACTGTCCTCAAAACTGAAATCGCAATAAAAACGATTTATTTTGCAATGCGAGCATGTAGGACTTCTTTGTGCACGTTTTGATGACATCAATTAGTGGTCGAGATCACATATCATCCTCTCCGCTCAGTCATTTTCTTATATAATTCTCTAATTCTTGTTTTTTTACACTTTTATTCTTCAAATTGCTTTCAGTGATAGAATAGTGTTTTTTTTTCAAGAATATTCCTGCAGAATGAGTAACTCAGTTTTGCTTGATGTGTTTGCGCAATACACTTTCAAAAAAATCCTACACGCTTGCATTGCAAAATAAATCGTTTTTATTTCGATTCCAGTTTTCAGTACAGTCCAAATATCATTTTGAGACCATGGATCTTTTGTACTCAGGTACCCTTTAAAGTTTTTTTGTTAACAAGGACGCAAATAGTTATCGTGGGCGAAGAAGCATTTAAAACATGACACCTTCATATTCATGATCGATACCTTGTATGGCACTGCAACGTTTACGAATCAAATGTGCATTTTTGGCAAATCCTCTTAATTTAAACAAATCTGCTATACTTACATCACAATACTTTGTCTGTGGCGAGATTTCGACAGTTTCACGCCCTTCACGATGTTGATGGAATTGAAGTGGTTTTGCACGATAGTTGGTAAAATGGGGCCGGCTTCTTCGTCCAGCTATAAAATAACAGAAGAAATAAAGACCATACCATGGTTTCAACTTGCAAAGAAACAGCGATCGGTCCAGGAAAAGATCTCGTCTGAACGCTGGCAAATTCCTGCTTTTGTACAAATGAAAAAAAATCCGTGTCGGCATCTACCATACATGCAGTTTATTTAGTGCGAGATAAACAAAAATTAGGTATGCGAAAACATTCTTCGCCAACTAAGATTTAACAGAGCAATTTCATTGTTACGTTTGTCACACGTGCGCGCGGGGCTTGAAATTTTGGGCGCGCTTTTCTGTTTATTTCGTTATTTCTATACGTAACAATGAAAGCCGCGTGAGCTAAACAGACTTCTCGATTTTTTAGGATTGTTATTTTCTGTAAAAAAAGCAAACAAGTAGTAGCAGTAGCAGTAGTTTTTTTCGACGTGACTTTTATTAACGTAACTTTTATTAACGTGTCTATGTATTTAAATTAAGCAGCTAATTGGGGACACTACAAATACGGTCATTTGAGTGGAAAAGTTATGGCATGGTTACCGTGACATTCAAATGGTTTCCTATTGTTTTTGTCTTTCTGGTCAAATCAAATTACGGAGGTACGGTTACGGAAATCTGCTCTAGAGCAGATTTCGTATGAGTGGGACAAACTACGGCATGTCCGTAACTGTGCTATAACCGTGCTGTGCCGTATTTCTGTAATTTCATTGATTGGATCAGCAGGACAAAAACAATGGGAAACCATTTCAACGTCACGGCATGCCGTACGGTAACCGTGCTGTAGTTTGTCCCACCCATACGAAATCAAATTACACAGTTACAGTACAACAAAGTAACTGTACAGCTACGATCTTGCAGTGTTTCTTAAAATTCCACTCATGCAAAACCCACTCTGCATTACTGATATGACAGCGCGGATTTCAGATGAGTGGGAAATGGAAACTTATACGGGAACGACTTAGCCCTAGTCAACGCAAGATTCGAATTCAACTGAAAATTGCGCTCAGACTTGCGGACATATGACCAAACGGTTTCGCAAGCTAGGTCGCAAGTTTAGCCGTAAAATCATTTCCATACTGTTTAGTTACTACAGTACGGTTACGGTGCAGTACGGTTACGGTGCAGTACGGTTACGGTGCAGTACGGTTACGGTGCAGCTACAGTCTTGACGGATTTCTTTCTGCTCTACGTCTAACTCCTTACCAGGATTTTCCCTTGCGCCAACACGTCATAGCCATCTTTTCCTTTGGCGATGTAACTTTTTGTGCAAAGTTTGTACAGCTGAAATAACGTCGTAAAATCAAATAATCAATTCACAAAATTTATAGTTACCAAATACAGGCTTCCTTTGCTGTAACTTCAACAAGGAGCCTTGCAATTACGAAAATGTTTCAGAATCACTCGTACATTAATATAAACGCTCTTCAAGACCAAGTATTTTATGTACTACTTGAAAAATATCGAGAAAATAATCTATCAAACCTTTTCCTTTTGTAACGTCTCATCGCCGATGATCACACTTTCTTCCACCACTCTTTTTCCAGGTAAAAGCTTTGGGTTAAATGAGAACTTCATTCCTGAAACCTAAAACACACGAAAAGGTATAAGAAAGATTTTATATTTTATTGTAACATATGATAATTATGTACTTTATCAATAACTTAAGACTATAAACTACTATTACATGTAAATAAGAAATCCAGGTCACTTTAAACACACGCAGAGCATGGCACAACTATTTACTAGTGACTAGTGCGTTGTCGTAATATAATTGTATACTGATATAGTAAAGGCGCGCCTAAAGTTTCTAAGAGTGGGCGAGTAGGCTTAGTATGTAATACATTTAGGGTCAATGCATGATTATCACCTGGGGAAACCTGCCCTCGTGTTTCGGCCATTGGCTGACACCATTCTCTAAAGCTTGCAGCAACTGTTCACCTAAATTTACCAAAGGAATGCATTTGTTATCCAGGAATGAGCGCATGGTGCAATTTCAGATGTATTATAAATTAATGACTGCGGTTTTTGTATGCTGCGATTAGAAACGCTACTCTGCAATTGCAGCTTCAATGTGTAAAATGTTTTTTTTGTGTGCCAGCGGCGAACTCGGTGAATGAAAACATCAACAACGCGATACAACAACCTTGTAGCCTCCTAAAGCTGCCACTCCTTTGAGCTCGGATTTTATTCAAGTATCGCGATAATCACTAATCCGTTTGTTGAGAAATAAATATCATTAACAAAGGTGGGGACAGAAAAAACGCCACAAGTCAAATCTTGTACAACAACAATAAATGTATTGGTACAAACAGAAGTGATACAATATAAATGTACATGTTACCTACAAATAGCTAGAAACTTATAAACTGATCAAGCTAGTAAAGTTTAAATAATATTACGGTCAATACTCATTACAACAGAGAGATATCGAATTGGATTTTAATCTATCGTTATATAAACACACAATATTGAACGGAAAATAAGAAAAGAAATAAAGAAAAGAAAAGATAAAACAAGAAGATCAAAATAAAATAAGAACATGAATGTAATATAAATCAGCCCAGTTAGTGGATCGAACAGAAAAGTTATAAGTTACATAAGACCTAACCGCGAAAGAAATGACTGATTATGAACAAATTAACGACAAATAATATTTTTTGAATTAAATACTAGCTGTTACGTACATCACTCTAACTTGTACGGTGTTGGTTTGGTATTGGAGCCACCGTTGTCAAACAGATTTTATAACTATAAAAGTGTTATTAGCGGCAATGCATGCATAAAGAATTCAAGGAATCTAAATTTGAGAATTTGGGATACCTGTGATCTGAGTTACAACAACCGAGTCTGGCATCGGTAAAATTGCTACGAGATCCTGAAATAAAACGAAGTCACTGATTAAAAAGGAGAAAGACAGAGAGAAGGAGCAAGAAACCATAAGTAAGAAAGAGGATCCAAATCTATATTTGGAAACATGCGTTACCATAAGTAGAGCGATGATTGGTTCACAGGCAGCCTATAGCTACTCCCTTTAAAGTGCCTGTATAAGCCCAATATTTTTATCATTAATATCGAATATACATCAAGTGAATAGTAGAATAGTTCCTGATTTGAGTGTTGCGTCTATGAGTTATAGAGGTTTATATTTCCAAAATGTTAACAGTATTTAACCACCAGTCATTTCTTTCTCCTTGTGAATGGAACTATTTTCTGATTTAGACAAAATGTTTGTAAAATCACTGATATAAGCTACAAATAACGTATCTATTTAGGCAAGCCTAAAAGCGGAGCTCCCAATTATCTGAATTGAAGTAACGACCCGAAAATAACAAAGATAAAAACACAAACATAACTGCTAGAATCAAGGGAAATCAGTGCAAAAGATATAGAAGAAGAAAAACAGATAATGGAATCAAAATTATCACTCGAGAAGGTTTCGTGTTGGACCGCCTGATTTAAACACTATTTCAGGCACGTCGCTCACCGCGCGTCGGGCGCGAGGGAAACCGGATGTTGGGCGCGAGGGAAACCGGAAGTCAGCCAATCCTATATCTATGTGCTCTGCTCGCGCGGAAGCTCCGCTATTTAGCAAATTTCCTCTGGTTTTCCGTGGTGTGGACTCTTATTTACCACGATTTACATCATCACATGGTCAACATTTGTTGTGGACTCACGAGGTGCAGCCGAGTGATGACGTACCATGTGATGACGTAAATCGTGGTAAATAAGAGTCCACACCACGGACAACCAGAGAAATTTGTTTTTTTACAACAATATTAGAAAACGTACAAGGAAGTTTCGTTACGAAGCGTGATAGCTTTGAAAGAGCCAGCGTTGTCTATAACTTTCTCGCGTCAGCACCGTTGTCTGGACTCTCATTTACCACCGCACATCAACCAATCAGATCGCGAGATTACCGGCAATTGTGGTAAAAAGACCTTTCCCACGCGGTAGCCATCTTGGAATAAGCCTATTGTTAATGCTTACCCAACCTCGGTTAAACACGTTTGAAACCGAGGCTGGGTAAGCATTAACAATAGATTTATTCCAAGATGGCCGCCGCGTGGGAAAAACCTATAACAAGGATGTTTATGAAAGGTTAGTTTATCTCTATTAGCATGTTTTTGAATAATAAATGATGCCTTGTTTGACGTCACATCATTAGCATTTTGAAAATATAAACATTTAATCTATAGCTCGTAGATGCCACATTAAAATCAGGAAATATTCTACTATTCACTTGATGTAGAATCGCTATCAATGATAAAAACGTTGGGCTTACAGGCACTTGATCGTGCTGTGAGTGTTTGGTTTGGTTTCTTATCAATGAAAAACTCAAGTGAATGAAAGGAAATCTTGAAATACACTTGCCTTAATTAACTTATTTGTATCGTGTAATGCAGAGAGAGAGAGAGAAAAAAGGAAATTTCCGAGTAATAAAACTCCATTGCTACGGCAAAACCTGACCTGTGTAGACGCAAAGCCACATGTACCGGCACTGAAAATAAATTTAAAATATCCAAAATGACAAACCTTCTTTTTAAATTCTCCAGGGGGGTGCAGGGCATCAGACCTGAAGGTACCCGAGTTGAGAAGGGCAACGTCCACTTTTGTCACATTGCGCATTATATCCACCACAAAGTTTCCTGGAAACGAGAAAACAAATACAGCAGTAGTTTGCTCAACAAGCACTTCCATTTTGATCACCCTGGAGAAAACGTTGTATTGTATATATAGAGGAGTATGTTATACAGGAGTACATTACACAGGAGTATGTTACACAGGAGTACATTACATAGGAGTATGTTACACAGGAGTACATTACACAGGAGTATGTTACACAGGAGTATATTACACAGGAGTATGTTACACAGGAGTATGTTACACAGGAGTATGTTACACAGGAGTATGTTACACGGGAGTGAGTATGTTACACAGGAGTATGTTACACAGGAGTACGTTACACAGGAGCAGGAGTATGTTACACAGGAGTATATTACACAGGAGTATGTTACACAGGAGTATGTTACACAGGAGTATGTTACACAGGAGTATGTTACACGGGAGTATGTTACACAGGAGTACGTTACACAGGAGTACGTTACACAGGAGTATATTACACAGGAGTATATTACACAGGAGTATATTACACAGGAGTATATTACACAGGAGTATATTACACAGGAGTATGTTACACAGGAGTATGTTACACAGGAGTATGTTACACAGGAGTATATTACACAGGAGTATATTACACAGGAGTGTTCCTGTGCCCTTGTGTTGGCCCCTAACACAGTAGATGCTGTGTCTATTTATAGTTCTGGTATGCGATTACGTTGTCTTTTGTTCTCTTGCGCTTTAGTATTTTTTAGCAGTTTGAACCGTGTTAATTACAATTTTTCAGTGCATACTGATTGGTCTTTGTTTTTGTTTCTTCTCGCGGGAAACTCTATGCGAAAAATAACTCTACCGTCAACAGTGTTGTGTGACAGTATAATGTGGGAAGAGTAACACTCCTGTAATATACTCCTGTTATATACAAGTCCTATATATTAGACCAACATCAAGGAATGCAGTAAAGGTATTTATATAGCGGCAATTCTATATGAATATATTCAAATGCGTTTCACATGGGAGGTCTTGAGATACGGACTGCTATTGTGGCGAATGTGCTGGCCGTACTCCCGCCGCACTCAGTAGACCGTGCTCTACAAACTGAGCTGACCAGTGAGGCAGCCAAGATGCATTAAGGAATTCGCATCATATCTCACCAAATCAAAAAGTCAGAACGTCAAAAGAGATGCAAGCATTGTCGACAGCCAATCGTGAGATAGCCTAACAATGGAGAACTCGTGGATAAAAACCATTTACGGAAAAGACTTGAAGAAGTACATGTTTATTGTTAATTATTATAATCTTTAATGAACGCGAGAACTGAAAGAATAAGTAACCCATACGACCATAACCGATTGAAATCTAGCAACGATATTTGTGCAATTTTCGAACTGGTGTACTTCAAACGTATCAAATCCATCTGAACATTTGACCACAATCCCTTGCGAACCTAAACCTCTCTATCGCGATTGTTTAACGGATTTAAAGTTTTCACGCACAAAGGATTGTGGGTAAACGTACAAGCCGCCATCTTGTTCTGTACGGTGAATTCTATGTTAGCATTAGATAGCATTCACATATCTGGGGCAAGGTTGGACAAACTATGATCAAAATTTACATCGACAATAAGAAAATTATCATGAATATGAGAATTCCGTCTGGGCATATAAGATGACTGCTTCCTCTAAGGCCTCGTCCACACTAATCCGTTTTCGTTTGAAAACGCATACTTTTTTATCCATTTTTACCGATCGTCCACACTAAAACGATCAAAAACGGAGATGTTTATCTATGAAAACGGAGGTTTTCGAAAACGCTTTCCAGAGTGGAGACTTTTGAAAACGCAAGTCTATCGTTTTAGTGTGGACGGCAAAAACGGAGCTTTTCAAAAACGCTTACGTCACAACTCATTATGCAAGCCCCAGTTCCCCGCGTTAGCGCGTAAACAAACCACTATTCAATATGGCGGACGAGCTTGTGCTTAGCTTGATTGCTTGCCTGGAGTTAAATGTGGCACTGATTAATCTACAAGCAGTAGCTTTACGCTTTCGGCCGCTTTTTTGACTTCAAACTCATTTGTTACCTTAAGTAAAAGTCCACTTCATCATCTGTCCAGATGAAGTGATCTGTTTCCTTTTCTGACGTCTTTTTCTTTGAAGATTTTGCCATTTTTACTGTAAACTTCGAGCGAACGCGTCTTGTTTACAGTGTTTTCGCGCTTCAAAAAGAGCCGATAGTATCGCTGGCGCTATTGGAGCATGCGTAATGAACACAAAAAACGTCCGAGCAGAGCCTGGTGACGAAAACGCATCTTGGATCATCGTTTTTCAGCCCCTAGTGTGGACGGTCGAAAACGATGCGAAAACGCTAATGTGGACGTAGAGCTTTTTATCCGTTTTCGGGGAACCAAAAACGGAGGTTTTCAAAAACGCATTAGTATGGACAGGGCCTAAGTATCTACCCGAGTCGGCAGCTTCGTATACGCGTACATCACACCTTATACCCGATTCCACCGATTGTACTTTGTTCTGGCGCAATCAATATTTTATGTCGTTGTTTGAGTCCACTAGAGAAGCAATCTCTCGAAGATCATCGAATAAAAACGTCCAAATCAATTTTCAAACTTTATATGGCTTTGTAGCTTGGAATAAAGTGGTTTTCCGAAACTGCTCATGCAAACTCTCTAAACACAAATGTCTCCCACATGGTTAGACGTAAGCGGCGTAGATATAGACATATATAAACACAAATGTCTCCCACATGGTTAGACGTAAGCGGCGTAGACATAGACATATATAAACACAAATGTCTCCCACATGGTTAGACGTAAGCGGCGTAGACATAGACATATATAAACACAAATGTCTCCCACATGGCTAGACGTAAGCGGCGTAGATATAGACATATATAAACACAAATGTCTCCCACATGGTTAGACGTAAGCGGCGTAGATATAGACATATATAAACACAAATGTCTCCCACATGGTTAGACGTAAGCGGTGTAGATATAGACATATATAATTGTAAGCAGCAGTCCTTTACCAGGAGTGTCCATCTTCTATACAAGCATTGTGAGGAAGCTAGTCTATTTTTGGATACTTATTCCCGCGCAAAACAGGGGTGAAGGGGAAACAAAAGATGGAGATTGGGTCACGACTTCCCAATTTTAGGTCTTGTAAATTCTTTACATACCTAATTTTTTTAATGTCGATTTCGAAATATCGGATATCGATTATTAGTATGTACCACACAAATGGCGGAATAGTGCTTTCACGCGCTCTGATTGGCTACTCAAACTTTGAATATCCTACACTATATATTCACCTCCCGGCCTGGAGACAAAATGGCGCTCGCGAATAATTTACTTTTTAACGAATTTTTGAACTAATGTGGTTGGCTTCGCGGCTCGGTAAATATCGATTATAGGGAAGTGTTTTTCAAGCGCTCGGATTAGATTGTTTGCTTATTATGTCATAATCAAGGTGTGCGCGTGATATCCATGCAAAGGCACTGCGCTGAATGATAATGAAGCTGACAAATATATTCCATCATTATCTGGGGCTAGTAAGGCAGCAAAGAGTATTCTAACTAAGTGTAATCAGCCACATTTCACATAGGATCACTGTAGATCTGTTATATCAAAGGTACTGAGTATGTAAAGGCATGAAAGAGAAAGATATAACATACTATGTGAAAATGTGGGCTCATAAATGGTTTATTTTACGTCGAAGATACAGGAAGCCGTTACCGGGTTTCCCAAGCCAGAGGCTTATGTTTAAGTATTCCGACGAACTCCAGGGTCGAATTGGAATTTAGGTTGGTTTTTGAATTTAGGTTGGTTCACAGGCGAGGACTCGAACCTCGGTGTCCCGCGTTCAAGGCGGATGTGACATCACTAGGATAGCCATACAATGGGCCTTTTGCAGCTGGGCATCACGTGATTGTACAGGAATGTACTGCATGGCAAACAATATTGAACTTCGATTATTTAGAAGCCTTGTACGAGATCGGTATTGTTATTAACAAAACCTGTTTGTAAATGCTATTTTTCACCTCCAATCGATTGTCGATCTTTCTAAAACAGAGTTTTTAAAAATGGCTTGCTATCCAGCATCCATGGCAACGTCTTTCCCATGGGGATCACGAGCTCATTCATTCGTTAACGAAGTATTATATCAGCACGTGACTGTAAGCTGAAAAAGGCATATTCTCAATTATATCTGAGCTGACAAGATGTGGCAAGGTTGGGCAAACCCTGATCAAAATTACATCAACAACAAAAAATGGCTGAGGCTGACGCTTCTGCATTTAATGTCTTACCAGTAAACATCTTCGCCATAAAGTAGGAAAAAATGCGGTCCCTAACTAACGTTACGGACCGGTCCATAACTTACGGTACAGACCTCGTGCTCGTTTAATAAGAGGTACGTACGAGTTTCTGTTCTCACCTAGGTTCGTTTCTTGGGTTCTTATGCTGGAAAATCTGCCATCCAGTTCAACCTCTATTTCACCGAGTGTTTCTTCCATGCTTTCCTTCATAACGTCTAAAAAGGAAAACAAGTTAATAGCAACGAACCCGAACAAAAAGCTGACTGAATAAAATGGTTTTACGTTAAGTTCATATCTTAAAAACTGAAGGAATGGCAAATTTTTGAAAACTGTATAATTTAACAGAGTTTATGAGGCTCATTCCTGCTGTCTGGCAAGCTCACAAACTCTGTTAAATTTAGAGTTTGCTATTCCTTCAGTTTTAAAGATATGGACCTAAAACTTCGGCTTTTTACTAATTTTGGCTTGCTCTTTCCAGTTCTGGAATCCATGTTGTTCTAGCGCCAAATTTGTTTTGACTGACGGGCTAAAAACGTCACGTGACCAGGTCCTGCAAAGGGCCGATTGAAATAGAAACCCAAAGAATCCATAGTTTGCTGAGATCAATTTGATGTCAGCTGTCGGAAAGAATTATGGATTGTCGCGAGGCCTCCAAAGATTCTCTTTGGCGTCTTTGATATTTGGTAGTGGTCGACAATATTGTGGTTTACCAAAAAGTCATTCGCACTTAATTGTTTTTACCATTGACAGATTTTTTTTGCAAAAAAAAAGACCATTTCATCTTGTGCGAACACCCTGGCACCGCCCTTTGAGGTACATTTGAGGTATACCCCAAATGTACCTCATACGACTGAATAAAGACAGTATACCCCAAATGTACCTCATACGAATGAAGACAGTATACCCAAAATATACCTAATACGAATGAAGATAGTATACCCCAAATATACCTCATACGAATAAATATAGTATACCCCAAATATACCTCATACGAATAAATATAGTATACCCCAAATATACCTCATACGAATAAATATAGTATACCCCAAATACACCTCATACGAATAAAGATAGTATACCCCAAATATACCTCATACGAATAAATATAGTATACCCCAAATATACCTCATACGAATAAATATAGTATACCCCAAATATACCTCATACGAATAAATATGGTATACCCCAAATATACCTCATACGAATAAATATAGCATACCCCAAATATACCTCATACTAATAAAGATAGTATACCCCAAATATACCTCATACGAATAAATATAGCATACCCCAAATATACCTCATACGAATAAAGATAGTATACCCCAAATATACCTCATACGAATAAATATAGCATACCCCAAATATACCTCATACGAATAAAGATAGTATACCCCAAATATACCTCATACGAATAAATATAGCATACCCCAAATATACCTCATACGAATAAGACAGTATACCCCAAATATACCTCATACGAATAAATATACTATACCCCAAATATACCTCATACGAATAAAGATAGTATACCTCAAATTATACCTCATACGAATAAAGACAGAATACCCCAAATATACGTCATGTGTATCCCAAATGTACCTCATAATCCTCCAATTTACCTTGAATTCTAACAATAAGCAAAACTAACTGTTTATAGCTAAGTTACATGAACAAAAAATAACGAGCCGATTACTTTGGATAAAATTTCTTCAAACAATACTCGATACCGTGCAAGCAGTAGAAACCCATGCAGTACTACTTTCTGCAACTTATGTCAGCTTTGCACAAGCTGTAGCGTAACGCTCTATTCATGCAACTTGTCTCGCCACGCATTTACCATTGCGATACAAGTAAAAGTAAAGTATCTTTATTTAACGTCGGTAACTCGTGACAATCTGGTGAGACTGATAAACTTGAGGCCAACGTGCGACCGACGATGTTACGTCCTTATCCGAGAAGACGTGAAGGTCTAACCATCTGCAGTTCGAGAACGGGATTCACAAAGGCAGCACCTTCTACTCAGTTATTCTAAGTATTGGTCCCTGTGTTGGTCTGGCCGGGGATTTGAACCCGTGACCTCCTGCACGACAGACCGGCGCTTAACCACTGAGTTAATCGGAAGGCAGTATTATTTAGTTACAACATAAAAAATGCACAATGTAACAGCGCATCAGTTTAATGGAATTTGAAAGACGTTTATACAACACACAATAGCTTTTCGTTGAACAACTTTGAACGTTTTCTCACCAATGTACTTGTCAACGATCATCTTCAACTCGGGATCTTCAGGCACTTCCCTTGTGATCTCAACTCTGTCTACAATTACTGAATAGTTATTGTCATTGCTAAAGTCAATAGTGATGTGGCTGAACTGTCTGAAGTCTGAACCACTCTTGATAATGTTAATTCCATTCACCTACGATAAAAAAATACTTTTATTTAGTTACTTTTATTTAGTTACTTTTATTTAGTTACTTTTATTTAGTTAACTAATGAAATAGTTTCTACAGTAAATTAACACAAAAAAGCTAAACTAAACTAAACTAACTATTCGCATTGTTTCCTATTGATAGTTTCTTCGGATGGGTTGTACTGGACGGCAAAAGTATCTGACTTCATTTATTTAAAGGCACTTGTACGAGAACGGTAGTGTTATTAGCAAAACCTGTTTGAAAATGCTATGTTCCACCTGCAGTTGATTGACGATCTTTCTCAAACAGCGTTTTGAAGTTTGTTTGCCATCCAGTAAAGCCTTTCCCATGGGATCGCGAGCGCAATTCATTGGTTATTGAAGTGATATCAGCACGTGACTGTTTCCTGCAAAATGCCAATTTACCTTCTTGACTTCATAATGGTGGTCATGTCCACCTAGGATCAGGTCAATGCCCGCTGACATCTCGGCGAGCCGGCAATCATTTGGGATACGCATGTGAGTTAATGCTATCACAAATTCTGCACCCTTTAAGAATAAAAATAGAACACAATATAAAACTAGTAATACATTAAATACAGAGAACTTCCGACCATTTTCATCATAAGAAATTGATTTTCAAAAAAAATCATTTTAGTGTACAGGAAAAAAATGGGTAAGTAATAAAAATATTTTGTGACGTCACAAATATCTGTTCACGTACTAATGACCATAGTTAATAGAGTGGAATGGTTAGGAAACTCAGGGACCTTCTTTGTTATATGTCTTTGTTAGCTTTTTTCAACCACTACCGTGCACAAAACACAATAGAAATTCCAACATGTTAGTCAATCAGCCAATAGAAACGTGTGAGTTCAGTCGTTCAGGGAACGCTTGCTAATGAACTATGATCGTGCACAATCTTTTGTCCTACCCCTTCCAACCTAAATCGCAGTATAACTTTATTTACCCACGGAATATCTCATCAGGATTTAAAAATAAATAAATAAATAAATAATGATAATGTAAATAAAAATAAATAATAACATCTAATCATAACTACTATAATAATAATAATCTAATTTTAAATAATGCTAAGTTTAGTACCTGCTTTCCATGAGAGCCGTGCATTACATATAATATATTATAAAAATTAAGAATAAAAATAAGACTTTAGAATAACAGTTAGACTTGTTCAAAACAGCCCGCTCGAAAACTGCTAAGATTATTTGCTTGCCGCAACCCGACTGGGAGGCTATCCCACAGCACCGCACCCTTATAACCAAAGCTATCCTTAAGATAATTTGTGCGGGGCATAGGAATAGCCAGTTTGCCCTCGGTGTCTCTCAAAGAATAAGAGGTAACATTACGATATGTAAACATGGACCGCATATAGTCTGGGGCAAGACCATTCATTGATTTGTAGACCATGACTGCGGTTTGAAATTTTCGTTGCGAAGCGAGTTTTTTCCAACCAAACCTCTCAATCAGAATATCGGCATCAGCGTCATAGTTGGAGAACGATAAGACCCTTGCAGCTCGATTTTGCAACTTTTGAAGCTTAGTAGCACAAGTTATGCTACAACTATCCCAGACAATGCAACAATAATTGAAATGTGGTTGAATAAGGGAATTGAAGATTGAATGCGCCTTTGTTAGCCCTTTTGAAGTTTGCCGGGTTTCCTAACCATTCCACTCTATTAACTATGTAATGACGTTTAATTATAATGTTTTGCCGTTGGCACTTGTGTTGGCATAAGTTTACGTGCTGGCCTCACAAATACGGATTTGTGCAGTGCGGTATAAATGTTCTAGTTAATTTACTATTCTTCGTTTTTAGTTCTTTATTCTGCACATTTGGCATGTTTTGCCGTTGGCACTTGTGTTGGCATAAGTTTACGTGCTGGCCTCACAAATACGGATTTGTGTAGTGCGGTATAAATGTTCTAGTTAATTTTATATTCTTCGTTTAGTCCTTTATTTTTGCACGTTGCATGGCATGTACTGCCGTGAGTTTGGCACATGTGTTGCCGTGAGCTTCCGTGCTGGCCTCACAAATACAGATTTGTACAATGCCGTAATGTTCTGATTCGTTTGTCTATTCTTCGCTTTAGTATTCTATTTTTCCACGTTTTGGCATGCTCTGCCGTGAGTTTGGTACTTGTGTTGCCATATCTTTTCCTTTTGGATTTTATATCTATATATTTGCTTTGACATATGGGTACCACTGTTATGCACTAACGTAGTGTTCGGAAGTTGATACATGGTCGTTATACGGGTTTGCCTCACGGTCAAGGATTCCTACGATATTATTGATGTTCCTCGGTTAGTGCTTTCTCCTGGTCGTTCGACTTGTTACTTCTTTGCACACTACCTTTTTAGTATGGGTTTTTGTGAGTTTAGCATGGGTGCTTGTTTCTCGAGTACAAGTGTTTTTTTTGGAACATTGTTTCAATTTACATAAGTTAGCTTTCTCTGTTCCATTATAACTCTATTTGCAGTGCACGTTGTATGTGTAGTTACCACCATTTCGTGCCCGGGCTTAACTTACCATACGGAGTTTGGGGCTAAGTGTTATTGTCATCATACGTTTAGCATGTAGTTTGCCATGAGCCTATTGTTCCTCACGCATTTTTTCTCGCTTAACGCTTGTACAGGTTTATATTACGCCAATGGTATTACTAGTTGGTTCGCCTTTCATGATTTAGTTTTTATTCCCCATTCATCCGTACGTTTGGAATCAGTTGCCAGAGTAATTCGCGCACACGTGCTCCATTTGTGCCATGCTGTTTTTATTCGATGGGTTAGTCTTTATGTTCTATTTGTTTTATTTCATTCATTTTAGGAGTATACGTATTGCAGCGTTTATGCTGTCTAGTACCCCTCCGCCGACCACCCCTTCCCAATCACCTCCCCAGCCCTCCCCCACCCCACCCCACCCTACCCCACCCTATTCCCCATGGCAGCGTGAAAGCGATACTAATTCCCTAGTCGGATTACCGACGCTCAGGCTGCCATCCCCTGGGTTTCCCGCGTCCCCACATTCCACTGCAATTAACCCGGCTTGCCTCAGGCCGCTATTCTGGTCGTGCTCCCCAGGGGATGGCAACCTATCTGCCTTCCCCTTCCCAGTTTCCAGCCTTACTCCCTGCCGGTTTGTCTGTCTTTTACTCTGGATGGTGCCGCCACTGTATTGACCAACAGAATAGACCTGCTAGTTATTAGTTTGTTGGGCGGACATGTGTCATGTGGGCTGGCACAATAACCACACCACATCCTATTACTTGATGCTGGCCCAATTCCTACGCCCTGGAGGTACGACTGAGTTGCTTTCCGCTGGGGTACCCTTACCGCTGGCTCCTCTTCTATCTACTCCGACATAACACCTTGAAGGACTACGTCAATGCCTTTCCTTCCCCGGCCTCGAATTCAGTTTAAATTCGTTTGATACTCGCATAAACCGCTTATCCCGTATAAGTCTGGGTGTGGTGAGTATGGGCGTTTTGAGTATGGGTGTTCTCCCTAGCTGGCCGGGGGTATGAGTCATAAAGAGTTCCCTGATCTCGCGCGGGCGACAATGCCCATTCTTATTGCACGAGCTGAAAGGAAATGATGCGAATAGGATACTATTCGCACCAGTCCCTTACAAACCGAGTATAAATAAGAACTCCACCAAGGTTCGTCACACAGTTCGCGTCAGGATCACTATCGCCCCTAGTACCGGGATGACCTTCCTCCTCTATTGCGTTCGATCATTCCCTTTCGCTCCCCTTCCTTTCGACCGAGTTCAGTTTTTCCGTCCCTTCCCCCCCTCCCTGCTGCTTATTCTGCTCTCCTTCTACCTGAACTCGGGCGACAATGCCCATTCTAATTGCACGAGCTGAAAGGGAATGATGCGAATAGGATACTATTCAAAATAACAGCTCCACGATAGCTGAAGCTTCGTTTAGCAGCTTCAGTTTGGGGCCTGGGTACAAATAGATTATTTGAACTGTTTCTTAGATTATGTGTATGAACGTTGGATGTTGATTCAAATATATTTTTAGGCCCTCAGGAAAAAGATCATTTATAGCTTTATAAACGCTAATGTTTAGTTGCTTTGAACGTGTCTGTGCTGTAGAGTGTTCCAGCCAAGATTATCCAAAATACTACTTGAAAACTGAGTGTAATCATTCAAGATTAGTAGATTATCGGGAAGCCTTTCAAGAGCTCCGATTACAATGTTTCCTCTTTACGTCATAATCAAAGTGTGCGCGTGCCATCTTGCGCACGTATGATGTCATGTCTTCTACTAAGTACCGAGCTGATAATCAGACTGACAATATATATTCCATCATTATCTGGCGCAAGGATGGCAAACCAAAATATACATCAACACCATGAATATGGCCGTGAGGCTTCTGCATTTAATGTAGCCTGAATTTCAGCCGTCTCCTCTGGGTTCGTTCCTCCCGAGAGAGACGTCTGAATTCAATAGCCGCTAATGCCGTCCAGTGACGTCACTACCAGAAAACCTGGTAGTGATTTTTGATTGGTTCATATTCTATAATTTCGCATAATTATCATAATTATCATAATTATCAGCCGAGGAGTCGGCAGGATTCACTTTGGACTCGCGATTGTTGATCGTTGAGTTTCAGTGGAGTGATTGTCTTTGGCAAAGACCTTGAATTCGTAAGGAAAACATCTGGAAATGGATTGAAAGACCGGCCGACTAACCTGTAAACATGTACATTTTATCGCGTCGCGTCTGCGGGGTTGTTGACAATCGATTATTTGTTCACACTCGCAGTGGTAAAGAATGTCGCTACTCTATCGCTATTCAAGGAACTGTTCTTTCCCGTAAATGAGTCTTCGTATTTCATCGAAAATTCCCCATTATCCTTTCATGTTTTTCTACTTTTCTGTTGCATCATTTACATAGGTAATATCTCGTAGCCGTGTCGATTCGAACGGCAGATCGCGAGACATGTACAAAGATCAACGGAAAGACAAAGATCAACTGTACTTTGCCTTCAAATATAATATAACGATTTGTTGCTTCGGAAAGGCTTTCACAACATAAGAGGCACTTGAGAAGCAAATGGATGGAGATATATAATATAGGTAAGACTTTTATTTTGGTCGGCATAATCTCAAATAAATATTTCTCACGAACTTTTACTACCGCCGTGACAGTTTTATTTGCATAAGTTAAATTGTTAATCCGCCTTGACGTCACTGGACGGCATTAGCGGCTATTGAATTCAGACGTCTCTCTCGGGAACAGAGGAGACGGCTGAAATTCAGGCTACATTTAATGTACATTATTATTATACAGCTAAGTAATTCTGTGAGCTATGATTGGTCAATTAGCGGTCCATAACGTTCCGTACGGACCGTCCGCTCACTTCCGGTCTCAAAGAAAATGAAGAAGCCATATAATGCTCGGTCCGTACCGTAAGTTATGGATTCTCGTCCTTTCTACTTTTTATGGCCTGCGCGCTTCATGCTTAGGCCATAACAAAGGGGGAAACAAGGACCCATAAATTACGGTACGGACCAATCAAATGAGGTTAATAAGAGGTATTTAACTAGTTATTCACTGGTTTTGGTTAGCTCAGTCTTGAAATGGTTGGATGGCCTCCTGGCCATTAAATACCAACATATGTTTACTGCTTCAATCATGGAATAGAGTTTAAAAGGCGAGTATAAACCTGTTCTCTGAGTTGCTTAGCTAGTTTGGTTCCCTGCGTGACAAAGTCCTGGTACGTTACTTCACTGGGGTCAATAGTTGCCAAGGTAACCAGCCATTCTTGTTCCACTAGACCCATGAAACCGATCTAAAATAAAAACACAGCAGATAGCAAAAAAACAACTTTCATTGACACCAAGTTGCTAGCAGCTCTTATAGGTGTTGTGGAATGTTATGTAGCACTCATTAGATCATCATTTGTAATTTTAGATCCTAGTCTTATATTCGGTATTTTTTAAATTGTAAAATTTTCCTGTCTTCAATACTTGATGAAGGTAATTATTGTCCATGCAGCCAAAATATTGGTTCACATTTTGTCCAAACCAATTAGTGTACAATCAGCCTAATGCATTGTTTATTATTTACATCATTTTTGCTGACAATTTAGATCCCAGGTCCATTATAATACAATGCAGGCTTTCTATTTTGGGAACCGTGCTATATTTGAATGTCAGGGAAGAATGGGGCAAGGACAAAAAAGGAAGTAGGAGGAGGAGGGGAAAAGGGAAAAAGAGGAACTAGGAGAGAGAAGTGAAGATCTAAGGTTATCTGTACTCTTTACCATGCCACTTTCCGTAAGGTATCAATTCCTTAAATGATCGACTAGCCTGCAATTTAGCAGCCCTATTTAATTTTTCCGGCAGTCTTAGTTTGTCCCGGGGATCTCTCTCAGGCAACCCAAAATATTTTTAAGTCCATGCTACGAACAAGTAATAAAGTAAAATTAATACAACAAGAGAGATTTTAAAAAGTTGGAAACAATTATTGTTATCATAATGCTAATATACCAACCATACATAATTAGTTCAAAAGACCACTTTGTGTTAGGAACCAAATAATGGATCTCTGGTAATTGGCACATTAATGGCAATGGATAACGTGGCAGTGAACATTAATTGCTATTAAGACTGAGACTAATAATATTTACTAAAAATTATACACCGGTATTTTTTCCCTATTAATGGCTAGAATTGAATACAATGCAGTCAATTCTTGCCTTCGGAACTGTTCCCATAGTTATGGACACCTTGCTATAATGAACAGGAGATGAAAATTGCTATTAATAAATAAACTTGAGAAACGGCAAAGAACCGTGGACGAAAATCCTGCTGGTTGCTACGTTGGATTTAAGTCAGATCTATAATCAGCCAAAATGAAAATGAATACGAAGTCCAAGGATGACGGCAAACCTGACATAACGTAGGATTATATATTGAATATTACAATATTTCGGCTGGCCAAACCAGCCTTCTTCAGGTACTAGCTAGATGTTACAAGACAGTGAAGAGCTCTAAGGTAAGAAGATCTATAAATGTGGTAAATTTTGCAATAGAAATTGCGGAAACGGGAAGTGATGTAGGCCAAAACTTGAAGTTGCAAAATAGTATATATAGAGATAAGCACTATGTTTCATCACAATTATACCATGTTCTATTAATAGAACATCGACTGAAAACAACTCCCATTAATATATGGTCCTTTGCCAATACGTATACGGACAGCATAACGATTTTAGTCGATAATAATGAGAGTTAACAGCTACAATGTAGTACTCCTTTTTTTTACAGAATAGCTGATATTACAGTGGCATCTACGGATAGCAGTAGTTTCAGCAGTATTGATCCGAACGCCTCACTTCAATGTAATGAATCACCATTGAAACCATCATTACTGTATGACACCAACAACCTCTTAAACAAGCACGACTAATTTAGATTATACACAGATTGAATATAGTGCTTGAATTACATCCAAGTGAGGGATCCGGGCCAATACCGCTGAAACTGCTTAATTCATAGACGCCACAGTAATATAAGCTATTTCATGATGTATGGGATAAAGAATATTGGATACTCTGCAAGTGCAGTATTTCATAGTACCTTTCTACCTTCCCATTCAATGATTCTTGTGACTTCACCATCAGCCAGGGTTTCCTTTGACAGGTTGTCAATCACATTACTCATCAGCCAGGGAAAGTTTGTGGCCTCCTTAAACTCAATCAGATCATCAACACCAAAATCTAGAGAAAACAGAGTACAATCAAAACTCTTAGTGCATGTGCAGTTATATTGCTTTGGTAACATTATTCTATTTTTTAGTGATATATTAATGTACATATGTTTAAATACTAGTTTAAATTCAGCTAGACATAATATTGTAACCCTATACCCAGTTAATTGCTTGCATAATTAGTATAAAATATTATTCCATGAGGGCCGTCAACTTCAAATCAAGGGACTGGTCATTATTAGAGGGGGCTGGGGGGGGGGGGGGGGGGGGGGGCACCTACCCACCCCTAATTCGCAGCATTATAGTGACCCTGCCCCATTTTGCCCTCTCCCCTCTCTAATTAATTGCTGTAGCTGCTTACTATTGGTAGTTTACTGATACTCACTGTAGTACCCCCCCCCCCCCCCCCCCTGGGAGAATATTTGTCAGTTACTTTATGATTGTAATAAAATTAGTATGTTTTATATATCTATGACTTCAACATCTGTAATAATTAAACTGCTAATTTGCATGCGGTTGCATGATCAAATCCAATTAACCTGTAATCATGCATTTGAAATTATGGCAACAATAATTATTATAATATTATCTTGACCAGGTGCATTTTTGGGGACGTACGCGTATTCCAAAAAAGGAGATATATACCAAAAAAGCCAATATTGCAAGTTTACAGTAGCAAACACAAAAATTCATTCCAAAGGATATTAGTAAAAGTAGCAACTACTTCTATATTTCAGAGGATAGATATATTCTGCAGGATTTTGAAGTATTCTGATTTCAGAATACCTGCAATTAAAATAAAAGTCCCCAATAATGTGCTCTTTAAGTGACTGCATGTTAAACATTACTTACTATCTTAAATAATATTCACTCACCAAAATCATGATTTCCATAAACAGCTATATTTATGTTGAATGCATTGAGAAATGGAACCATGTGCTTGCCCTTTGTCACACTGCTCACTGAAGAATAACGTATACAAGGGACTGGTCAGAAATTAGCAGGGGGAGGGGATGTGGAGAATGGGGGAGAGTTTTAATTTTTTGAACCCCCCTAAAATGGAGGGTCATAAAAACATGGGCACCTGAAAAAGTGTTGATTATAGACCTAGGGGGAAAGGGGCAAAAGGGAGTATGGGCAAAATATTTTTTCTTGTTGGGAGGGGTATATATTTTAGACTTATTGATTTCATTCTCCACATTCTTCAATTACACTTGTCTATTTCATGAAATGAACACATTAGTAGTACAATGTGGCACTCATATGATGCAGATTCTAATAGTACCATATGTATTAATAATATACAAAACAGCTAGAGGTCAATTTCAAAAGGTATTTACATTTTTTGTTATCCGGGCCCTTTTTGCCTGATGTGGCCCATATAATAGGATATACTAGAAATATATAATAATATAGATCCAAACCAAAATATGTAGATATATAGGCAATAAAAGCTAAAAAGTTTTATGTAATACTTACAGTGTATTTTTAACAATTTAAGTTGTGCAAGAGATTGTTATGTATTCAGTAAGTTATCAACATATCACTATATCAAGCAATTTGTGTAATAATTTTACCCCTGATAATGAATTGTTGAAGCGATTCCATGAGTTTTGCTTCATGCGGGAGAGTATAATAAAAGTGAAGTAAAAGTAAAGTCACTAAATTTATAGAGGGACGCGCGCGTAACACATTTACTAGCTAACATGTAATTTGGTAATCAAACATATGGCCCTCTGTTGACTTAATTAGTCCTATGGTTTTACGTCGTTATCTGAGAAGACCTAACCTTTTACTGTTCGATTATGTATTAAAGGCAGCACCTATACATTACCCCCGAGTGTGGTTCTGGCCGGGGTTTAAACTCTTGACGTCCTGCATGACAGGCCGGTGCTTAAAGTGCCTCTAATCCTTCTTGATATTTTTCTACTTAATATGAACCTGTGAAAGGTTTTGAGTACTTCTGCGAAGTAATGTTTGGTTTACAGATAATATTCTATGTTCTACGCTTGTTTGAAATGGTGAAAAACTGACCTTTCCTGACCCATGACCACGTAAGTAAAAGCCTGGGTCGATTTCCCAGGGTGACCTCATCTCATTAATGCATTATCCTCCGTGGTGCCTTTCTATCACAACAACATCGATTTATAGAAAATATACATAGTTTGTGAGTTGTTAGTAAAGAAAAAAGTCATTTTAGACAAAATCCTAAGTATTTATTCAAATTATTGTTAAGTCGAATTAATTAGATGACGTCACCCCAGGAAATCGACCCAGGCTTTTACTTACACGGTCATGGGTCAGGAAAGGACAGTTTTCACAATTTCAAACAAGCATAGAACAGAGTATTACCTGTAAACCAAACATTTCTTCGCAGAAGTACTCAAAACCTTTCACAGGTTCATTAGTAGAAAAAAATCAAGAAGGGTTATAGAGGCACTTTAACCACTGAGCTAACTGCACCACTATATTTGAAGTTTTGATTTAGAAAATTTAAAAAGAAAAAGTATGTCTTGTACGACGAGTAAGAGACTTAATAAAGTGTATAAGCTACATATTAAATGAACAGCAAATTACAACAGTACAATTAACAGTACTTAAATATATTTTAAATAGCACTATTTTCAATGAAATTGGAAGGTGTTCATTGGATTCATTTCAAATTTCAAAAAATTGTCTTTTGAAAATTGGCACAACTTATCTGGACTAATATTTCTGGTATGTATTAAATAATGAGTAAACCAAAGTAATTATAAGTACATGCACAATTCTGTATAAAAACCTGTCTGAATTAAATGTTATTCAAAATATTAAATAATGATTTTGTGTGCACATGACAGTAACAGTTTTATTATCTCAATTAGTTTGATAACATAAAAAAATGAACATTTTGTTATTGAATTCTAAGTTCAGGTTATATCACTGCCACATATTTAACAAAATAATACTTCTCAGCTTCTCGTTAGATCAACTTATATACCTAATTGCATAAACATCGCCATTCAAATATAACAAACAAAAAACAAGACAGTGTATATTGTATTTTAACTTTCTCAAAATTAGGTACATATATTTATAAGTAATACCATGACAAGAGAGAAATTAGTGATTAAATTTCCCCGCAAGCCGAGGGAGAGTTTGTTGAAATCCTGAGGCCGCTTCGGCCGAGGGACTTTTACAAACTCTCCCGAGGCTTGAGGGGAAATTTAATCACTAATTTCCCTAATTGTCATGGTATAACTTTGTAATACTCTGATCACCGAGGAACAGAACAAATCTCCGAGAAGTTTAGTTTTCTCTGCCTAAACTAATTAAAGACGTCGCAGTTGAGTTGCTTTAGAAAATGTTTTAAAGCTTGATTGAATGACGTGACTTCCCCTGGGGACAAGTGTCCTAGGCAGTGATTAACTCGAAAGCTTTTGCTATACTTTAATCACTGCACACACTTAAACAATAATTCAACCTATTTTATCTCTCATGATTGTATCTTAGCTCTATCTTGTCTATACATTTCTATTTTCTTTTTAAGATATGTAACTGAACAGTGTAAATAAACTTGAAGTGTTGTTTTTGAGAAGAATAGCAGTAAAACACAATGTAATTATGTGCTTGACTAAATATTTAAAGGTCATGCATATATGGTTTTAAGTATCCCACATGGAAGAAGCGGGTTTGAGAAATAAGAGAAGAGCGTGCAGATGGAAATACGTGATCCCACATGGATTATGTTGATGGTTATGATGAAGCCAGGTCAGTTTGGGTTCAATTTTTTAGTCGTGCCAGAGGGGAGCAAGAGTTGATGCTTTTCACCCTCTCATGTCCAGCCTGCATTGTCTTCTAGTTTTCCCTCATTACGATGCAAGGGAAAATTAGAAATATGCATTGTTCTTGCAGGGAAATTTAGAAATTTCCCTGTTGAAGACAATGCATATTTCTAAATTTCCCTTGCATTTAATGTAATGAGCCGGGGAATTTAGAGATTAAATTAAATGTGCATGAACAAACAAAGGAATCCGAGGCGATCATGGTATTAACATATATACATATATATATACGGTAATGTGAATAAAATGAAGGTAGTACTCCATTTACGATGAGCTACTATAGTAGAAGGATCCAATACGGGATTCTACAGTCTCTGCTTCAGTATTTAGACTTGAATAATGATTGTAAGATGAAGACAGAGAACTTTTTACTTAAATCCTTTTATTAAAACGTTTCGGCCGTTCGGCCTTCTTCAGTTAACTTCATTTACAATCATTATTCAAGTAAACATATATATATATATATATATATATACACACTCGTTTTCAAAAACATTGCACTGCAAATATATATATACCTTTTGTATTCTTGTCAAATTTGACAGCTAAAACAATGGAGAACAAAAGGTATATATATATATATATAAATCAAAAGCAATGTTTTTGAAAACGAGTGTATATATATATATATACAAGTATAAGCTTAAATTTATTTTTTATATCCAGGGATTGATTGCAGTTAGGCCAAATTAAAACATAGAACTTTACATGCACCGAATGCAGTTGAAACAAAAGATAATTAGACGGCTTAGGTTTAGCACATAAAAAGTTTGATGTTTGAATCGGACCTAAATTAAAGCGATACCAGAGTACAAAACACTTATGGTCTCAAAATGACGTTTGCACAGGTCCTGAAAACTGAAATCGCAATAAAAACTTTCTTTTGCAATGCAAGCATATAGGAATTGTGCAATAGTTTTGATGATGTCATTTAGTGGTCGAGATAACATAATCCTCTCCACTCAGTCATTTCTTATACAATTCTCTAATTCTTGTTTTTTTTTTTACACTTTTATTCTTCAAACTGCTTTCATTGATAGTTTTTTTTTGCAGATTTTCCAGGAGAACGAGTTAAACTCAGTTTTGCTTGGAGAACTATAAACTATAGACGTCATCAAAATATTGTGCAATACATATACTTTTAAAATTTTTTACATGCTTGCATTGCAAAATATATTTTTTTATTGCAATTTCAGTTTTCAGTACAGTCCAAATATCATTTTGAGACCATGGATGTTTTGTACTCGGGTATCCCTTCAACCATAATAGTCAATTACCGGTAGTCAAGAATGGCCATTCACAAGCAATAATAAATTATGTCTATAGATATATAGATAAAACGTTTATGGCTTTCACTTTTCTGTGCAGAAAAAGACAGAAACACTATACACTCACAGTCTCACAGTACAAAATAGTACACTTGAATAAAATTAAAAATACATTTTTACTTTTTATGCTAAACTCAAATTCCCTGGGTTTTAATTCTATATTGATATTTCATACTCTGTATATTTAAGCAAAAGTTCAAAATATTCTCTTCACAGTTTATAGAAAAAGGTCACTTTTTGTGGTTTTAAAACAATTGCTTGTAATGATAATAATCACGTTAATATAACAACCGGTTTAACAATAAATTACGTTTAGCTTAAGTGAGTCTAACGCTATATTATTATGACAAGCAATATAAAATAAGACCCTTCCACGGTTTTTTTTTAACTTTTGATATATACGTATAACAGCAAAACCGTCGATACTGCTGAAGGGATCACCTCGAAGTTAGTTAAAATCCCAAATTTGAGAGTTATATCTTGAATAGGAGCAAAGATACAGGATCGCAAACTCGGAAAATTTCGAGAAATTTTACAGACGTTTGTATGGAAATTTCGACTGGGGGGCACAAAGTTGCCATACAAACATACAAACGTCTGTAAACTTTTCCGAGTTTGCGGGCCTATAACTTTGCTCCTATTCAAGACATAACTGGACTAACTTCGAGGTGCTCTTTTCAGCAGTATTGACGGTTTTCCTGTTATACGTTCAAAAAAACCGTGGAAGGGGTCCCCTTCTAGAACGCTAATAATAACAACCAATTGGTTCAAAACATTACTTACTCGTTGAGGGATTAAGCACATCACCACTAAACACAGTCAAAGGGTTAAGATGTTTATAACTAGCGAGTTTATGGGCAAATCTCGCTGCTCCACCAACGGGTTCCTTGTCCCGTGGTTCAATATTATAAACATCATTAAAATGTAGGATAGTCAGCCTGTTCGACTTCGAACTCGACGCGTTCTCATCTTCTTTCTCTCGGACTTGTGCAACAATTGTAGCTTGAGGCTCCGGAATATCTTCCCCGAGATCTTTAGTAGTCATAGAGTCCCTTATACGTATTTCTCGCGTCGTCCTGGCTTTTGTTTCTCCAACATTTGAGTTCGTGGAAGGAACTTTCGTACTTGAACCAGCAGCACCAGTTTCTTGTTCCCTCTGCTTGCTAACCCCACAGCCCATTTTCGAGAAATATTTCAACGTTTTTCCTGTCCGCTGTGAATGGCCATTATTGGTACAAGATCACTTAACCATCCAGTTAACAGTTTCTCTTCTACGGGACGATATTCAAAGTTTTCCCGCTTCCGTGAACTTTTAGTCTGAAAATGTCAACAAATGGCGACGGATTTGCTAATTAGGCTGTTGCTATGCAACAATGGATTAAAATAATGTTAAGGGAGTACGTAGTGTCTTCTCATAAAAAAATTTGTTCAGAATGGTAATGGCCTCTTGGTTCAGACTACCTCGATGTTCTTCATCAGTCTAGAAAAAAACATTTGACTTTTGATCTGCGATCGACCACTATGACGTATAATGACACACTTGTTTCCATGATATGAGCGCGCTGATCAAACATCGCTTTGCATTGCTACATTTTCCCTCTTCACAAAACCACACTGTAGTGTATTAACACTAGTATTGCGTAATGACGTAATTCATTGTAATGATTGTATTACCATATAAGGACAGAAGTGAATCCATTAAAAAGTTAGTCTATATTCACCAACCGAAGTGAGCAGTTGTGTTATGTTTGGTAAACACTAAATTGGCGACGAGGATTCGGAGAGATGGCTCAGGCGATGGTGCAGAGCATTCCGATCCCAACCTATACAGGGGTTGGGGACATCGAGAGCTATTTGGAACGTTTAGAGTGTTACTTCGCGTTAATGAAGACTCCAACGGAAAGTCAAGTCGTGCTGCTGTTGTGTGGGCTGACCCCGGCTCAGTACGAAACGCTGCGAGATTTGGTGGCGCCCACGGTCCCGAAATCGGAGGAATACACTGTCCTTAAGGCGAAGTTAATCGAGCACTATGGGGCAGTAAGGAACACCCGACTGGAGAGATCAAATTTTCGAACGATTAAGCGAGGAGAAGGCGAGAGCGTGGCGGCCTTTGAGGTGAGGTTGCGGAATGCGGTCAGGCATTGTGAATTCACGGGCGATATCCTGAACGACAATCTCGTGGAACAGTTTATCAGCGGGATAAATCACAGAGGGATAGAGAGGAAACTGTTACAGAAAGGAACTACTTTGAAACTGGCAGATGCTGTCCAACAAGCCAGTACATTTCTTCTCCTTGAAGCAAAACGCGGAGTTGAGAATAGCGACACACCTCCTACAACTCAGAGTGGAATTTCGCAAGTGACGGGGCTGGTGTGTTTTCGCTGTGGACGGAATGGTCACAGGGCTAATGACAAGACGTGCAAGGCTATAGGCAAGGAATGTAACGATTGTGGTGATGTGGGACATTTTGCAAAGGCAAAATTCTGCAAAGGAGGAGAAACAACGCAGTCTCCCGCACGTGGCAGAAACCGTTCGCGAAGGGGTGGCCGAGTTCAGCATCAGATTTCAGAGGATCCCGCCGGCGCTAATGACAGTTATAAGAATCAGGACAGTGGGGTAACTTATTTGTTTTCTGTGGTGGAGGTTAGGAATATTAAGGAAACTCCGATGTGTGAAGCAATAGTTGGGGGAAAGAGTTTTCCATTTGTCATTGATTCTGGGGCTGCGGTGAATATCGTTTCAGCAAAGTTGTTTAATGAAATCAAAAGCACAGTAGCGCTTAGGAAAACAAACAAGGAATTGTATGCTTTTGGCCAAACGGAACCGCTTAAATTGAAAGGCGAGTTCGAAACGGAAGTGTGTGTCGGAGATAACAAAGTTTTTGCGGTGTTTTATGTATTCAGTGGTAATGCATCTGTCAGTAATTTGATAAGCAATAAGACAGCTAATGCATTACAATTACTTCAGGTAAATTCCGTTTTGGGAGAAAAATGTAACATTAGCTTAGAGACGGTAATTAAGTCTAATTTCCCAGAATGTTTTTCAGGGGTGGGTAAACTAAAAGGGAGTAAGGTTAAGCTACATGTTGACAATAAGGTTGAGCCGGTTGCTCAGCCAGTGAGGCGACTACCCTTTGGTTACCGTGACAAGGTGGCAGATCTGCTGGATAGACTTCAGGAGGAGGAGATCATAGAGTCAGTAGAAGGAGTGGCTTCCACATGGGTAAGTCCGATTGTGATAGTTCCCAAGGCTAATGATGAAATTCGTATGTGTATAGATTTTAGAAAGGTAAACCAGGCGATTATTCGCGAGAGATACCCTATTCCGACAATGCAGGAAATGTTAGTAGAGCTTAATGGAGCTAGCATGTTTTCTAAATTAGACCTTAAGCAGGGGTTCTTTCAGCTAGAGTTAGAGGAAGACTCGCGAGAGATTACAACATTTATCACTCATGTAGGGCTATTTCGTATGAAGAGGCTAGGCATGGGAATTTCAAGTGCACCCGAGGTATTTCAGTATACTGTCCAGAAAGTGTTAGTTGGATTGCCAGGAGTGTTAAATTTAGCAGATGATATCATGGTGTTTGGGAAAGATGCTGCTGAACACGAGAGTAGATTACTAGCAGTTATGACTAGATTGTCAGAGAGTGGTTTGACACTGAATCCGGACAAGTGTCAGTTCGGTTTGTCTTCGGTTAATTTTCTAGGGCATGTAATCTCAGACAAAGGAATAGCCGTAGACCCAGGCAAAGTAGAATCCATAGTAGGTGCCAGGGCGCCGGGTAATGTGTCTGAGTTGAGAGGGTTTTTAGGTCTAGTTCAGTATGTGGGTAGATATATACCAGATTTAGCTACTCTTTCTGCACCGCTAAGGGAATTGACCAGGAAGTCAGTTACATTTGAGTGGACCCAGAGGCAGGAAGATAGTTTTCAAGAGATTAAGCGTGTTCTGAGTGCTAGTGAAACCTTAGCCTATTTTGATAGGGAGGCTGAAACAACGGTAGTGGCCGATGCTGGTCCAGTTGGGTTAGGAGCTGTCTTAGTTCAGAATCAGGGAGGGACTGAGAAGGTAGTTGCTTATGGACACCGTAGTTTGACAGATGTGGAAAGTAGATATTCGCAGACAGAAAGGGAAGCGTTGTCTTTAGTTTGGGCTTGTGAGCATTTTGGTTTGTACCTGTTAGGAACAAAGTTTACGTTAGTCACTGACCACAAGCCACTTACTCATATTTTTAACAATGCTAATTCCAAGTCCACACCTAGATTAGAGAGATGGAGTTTAAGACTAGAGCCGTATAATTTCAGGATAGTTTACAGGCCAGGAGAGACCAACATAGCAGACCCTATGTCTAGACTGAGTTGTACAGACAGTGCAGATTCTCCAGTAGAGGATGACACTAGGCAGTACATTTCCATGATAGTTAAGGAGGCAGTGCCAGAAGCTATGTCGTGGCAGGAAATAAAGACTAGCTCAGATGAGTGCGAGGTTGTACAAGTAATGAAAGAGGCCATTAGAACAGGAAAATGGGAGAAATGCTCAATGAGTATAAAAGCAGTGAGCGCAGAGCTTAGTGAGTGTGATGGAGTGATTTTGCGAGGGAAACGTATATTTATCCCTCCTAGTTTACAAGATAGAGTTTTGAAGTTAGCACATGAAGGGCATCAAGGCATAGTGAAATGTAAACAGAGGTTGAGGAGTAAAGTCTGGTGGGTAGGCTTAGACAAAAATGTGGAGTCCATGTGCAAATGCTGTGAGTTATGTCAGCTAGTGTCAGGCTATGACCCTCCAGTACCAGTAGTTACAACAGAGATGCCAACAGCCCCTTGGAAATTTTGTAGTATAGATTTATTAGGGCCATTGCCAGACGGCAGGCATGTTGTTGTTGTAATAGATTATTATAGTCGATTTTTCGAAGTAGCATTACTCAGGTCTACTAAGGCGGAGAATGTGATAGATTTTTTAGATGCAGTTTTGCTAGGTTTGGTTTTCCAGAGGTACTTAGGACAGACAATGGACCGCAGTTCATTTCTAAGGAGTTTCAGTCATTCCTTAGGATGGGGAATGTTAGGTGGTTGTCAACCACACCCCTGTGGCCTAGGGCTAATGGACTAGTGGAGAGAACCAACAGGTCAATTTTGAAAGTTCTTAAGATAGCGACATTAGAGAAGAAAGACATCCAGAAAGAGTTCAGGTTGTTTCTACTAGCGTATAGGTCGACTCCCCACACTGGAACAACCTGTTCACCATTTTCTCTTATGTTTGGTAGGGAAATGCGTACAAAGTTGCCCCAATTAGATTTCTCAGCTGATAACTATTCAGAGATAGCTAGAGATAGGGACAGGGAATACAAGTTGAAAGTGAAGGAGTACGCTGACAGGAAAGCTGTTGAGAGCGGAATCCAGGAAGGTGATACGGTAATCATGAAGAATGAGAGGCAGGGTAAGTTAGAACCTAACTTCAAGCCAGAGAAGTACACGGTAGTAGGCATGAGTGGATCAGACATGGTTTGGCAGTCAGATCAGACAGGAGTCACAGTCAGACGTAATCTTCAGTTTGCAAAGAAAATACCAGTAGTGCCCAGTAAGGAAGTAGAGATTTCTGAACCAGAGCTTGAGACAGAGCCAGAACCAGAACCGGTTGTGAACGATGATGTTACCGTGGCAACCGAGACTGCAGCTAGTGGAGTCAGACGAAGTGGAAGAGTGCGGCAGCCACCAGCCAAGTTGGCCGATTACCTTGTTAACCATTGAGTGGCGTTTTGCTGCTGAGTCAACCTTGTTCTGTTGTTTTCATTTAAAAGGGGGAGGGGTGTAGTGTATTAACACTAGTATTGCGTAATGACGTAATTCATTGTAATGATTGTATTACCATATAAGGACAGAAGTGAATCCATTAAAAAGTTAGTCTATATTCACCAACCGAAGTGAGCAGTTGTGTTATGTTTGGTAAACACTAAACACACTTCCTTCATGCATCCTCCTTTATTCTGTAATCCAATGTTTCTTAAATATCTTAGCAATTGTATAAACATCTTCCTAAAATTCAGCTACTCTGCCAAATCATCTAGGCCTGGTTGTTCGAAGCAAGGGTAAGCTAAGCATGTTTATACTCCGTGATTAAATCGCAAACGCGTAGGCCAGTGAGCCGGCAGAGGCTCGCTTTTGGCCCTCTAATAGAGAGGACTGTTTCCGCAAGCTATCCTTGATTCGAACCAGACCCTGAAGTCGTATAGTTATTTCGTTTACATTTTAAGAACTCTACTATCTTTAATCCTGCATCTTTTTTACTCCTTTAAATTCGACTCATGTTATGCACTAGTCAATTGAAACCCCGGCCCCCCGACCCCCAGGACATAGTGGGGCATTAACGGGGACATGGCCGTGGAATAACGCACATTTAACGCTGCATTTTTCCGGTGGAACGGGGAAAGTAACGATTTGCAAAATTTGCGGGGATTTTAGCGGTGGTTGTAACGCCAGCCACGACAGAGCGGGACTGGACCCGAGCATCAACAACGTGTATCAAACATGGCGGAAGCTATGGACACGCAAAAATCGTAGCTAATTTAAACAAGTCCTGGGTGTTTCCATCAGAGGCAGTGTTTATACTGAGTTAAGTCACGAGTAGTAGATCAGGAAGTGTTTATTATTAAACACTTTGTTATTTGCACCAACAAAGCCGGTTTTGTTAAAGTTTGCGTCACGGCAAAATATCAGATTAATTAAGTAATGATTCGTGTAACAAGTACGGCACCGAACGGCATTCAGATGGCAAGGTGTTAATTTTGTATTGTGAAAATTCTTGATCTGATTGGTTGAAACATGAAAATTGCCTTAAAGGTTAGGAAGACGTTTAATTTCCTCCAATTTTTCAAACTATTAAAACTACGATTTGCACTGCGGTTCCGAATGTCGTTTGTAAAGCAAATCGTATGTTCGGAACCTTATCAATTGTGCCTGTTTCGTAGCTATTGTTTTTGGCTGTTCCTATTGGTTGGAAGATAATTTGTTCATAAAAATGGAATGAAACTAAGACTTCATACTACTTTTATTTCAGAATAATCATAATTATCACCCATTGTTTTCGTAGTCTAAAACACAGACAAATCACATGTTAGGGAGGCTCAATGCCACATAACAATGGATTTTGTCGTACTTTTTACACGGATCATTACTTAAATATATTTAAACGCAGCTGCATAACATTTCCTTTATATTCCTTTGTCGCATTGTTGTTTTTTTGTTGACAGACAACGGTTTCTGATAAACAAGACAATGGTCGAGACTGTAAAAGTGCGGAAAGCATGTATAGTAATAGAAAATGTACAGGGGCGGATCCAGGATTTTGTGAAAGGGGGGTTTGCAAAAGGATTTTTTTTAATCTAGAGATTTAAAATTGAATTTACAGTGATTTACAGGAATCATAGTGGGTGTTGCAACCCCCGAAACCCCTCCCCTGGATCCGCTAGTGATGTGCTTCAGAAAATGTATTTTTTTCAAATAATGGAGCAACAGATTGAAGCTTATGTATATTCAATTTATCAATGCCTCCTCCCAATTGAAAATTCTGAAGCACATACCGGGGCCATAGGGGCGGGTATTGTAACAGCCAACTGTCCCCGATGGGCGGGGAAAAGGTCAAAATGTAACACTGTATAAATGTTACATTCCCCGCTATGTCCCGGAGATCGGGGGGCCGGAGTTTCAATTGACTAGTGCATTGGACTCGATTAGTCCTTTACTACTTCAGGCCTGCCAGTATTCTCGTCATTTTATCGGTACTTATTTAATGTATCTATCTAATTGAATTCAGAGTACATATAAAGTTGTTGTTGTTGTAACCTCGGTCATGCATATGTTTACTTGAATTTTACAACCTGAATCAGTGCACTGACGACATCAAATAAATATTGTCGAAGTATTCACGTATATATATGTGTTTTTTTTGTCGGTAAGGAATGTTATTGACAATTCGATATTAAATCTTTGTGCAAGAAAAACTTGCTTGACTTTTACTTGAACCACTTTTATAAGCTTAACTGGAAAATACTAGTAATACTGGAAAATATCGCGGTCACAGCTTATTATAAACTGATCTAAAATAAACCGTATAGTTCTAAAGCCAATGTGACCACGATAAAAATATATACGAAGCAAGAATTGGAAAAAAGTAAACTTTTGCTATAGTACGATGGCCCAGAAGGTTCACAGTTTACTTGTGTTTTTCACAGTTCGCTTGTGATTTTTCACAGTTCGCTTGTGATTTTTCACAGTTCGATTGTGATTTTTCACAGTTTCACATTTTTTCACAGTTCGATTGTGATTTTTTTCACAGTTCGATTGTGATTTTTTTCAGTTTCAGTTTTTTTTTTCGCTGACCAAAAGATACGCAGGCTCTGGGTACTGGGTTTTATCAGCGGCCATTTTGAACTCGCGTTACGTTAATTGTCTTGTTTCCTCGCTCGCCATGCCTTTGCCACTTTATTCTCCATGTATGAGACTGGATAAAGACAATGAAGAAGATGAATTTCGAACTATTTCAAACAGGGATTCAGTAATCGTGAAATAGTCGAGTTTCTGAAGCTGCATGACATCACTATCACTTTATCAGTATGTCAACCCTGAAAAGACGACTTCAGTCCCTAGGATTGTCGAGAAGACAACGAGGAATGCCTTTGGTATCAGATGATGAAATGAAAAAAGCCATAGAGAAGGAACTTGGTGGGAGTGGTTGCTTTGTGGGATATCGTAAGATGTGGGCTAGGCTCAGACTTGTCAAAAGAGAAAGAGCAGAAAGAGTTATGAAATGTTTAAGAGTACTCGATCCAGATGGTGTAGAAAGCCGAAAAAAGAAACGACTACGCCGAAGAGCATACCAGACGAAAGGGCCAAATTTTATATGGCATATCGATGGACATGATAAACTTAATGCACTGGTCAATTGAAACTCCGGCCCCCCGACCCCCGGGACATAGCGGGGAATGTAACATTTATATAGTGTTACATTTTGACCTTTTCCCCGCCCATCGGGGACAGTTGGCTGTTAAAATACCCGCCCCTATGGTCCCGGCATGTGCTTCAGAATTTTCAATTGGGAGGAGGCATTGATAAATTGAATATACATAACCTTCAATCTGTTGTTCCATTATTTGAAAAAAATACATTTTCTGAAGCACATCACTAGCGGATCCAGGGGAGGGGTTTTGGGGGTTGCAACACCCACTATGATTCCTGTAAATCACTGTAAATTCAATTTTAAAATCTCTAGATTTAAAAACAAATCCTTTTGCAAACCCCCCTTTCACAAAATCCTGGATCCGCCCCTGTACATTTTCTATTACTATACATGCTTTCCGCACTTTTACAGTCTCCACCATTGTCTTGTTTATCAGAAACCGTTGTCTGTCAACAAAAAAAACACAATGCGACAAAGGAATATAAAGGAAATGCCATGCAGCTGCGTTTAAATATATCTAAGTAATGATCCGTGTAAAAAGTACGACAAAATCCATTATGTGGCATTGAGCCTCCCTCACATGGGATTTGTCTGTGTTTTAGACTACGAAAACACTGGGTGATAATTATGATTAGTATATACCACACCAGTGAATATCACTTTTCGCGCGCTCTGATTGGCTACTCAAACAGTGAATATGATTTCATATGATTTCATATTCACCTCCGAGCGAAGTAGCGATCACCTCGCGCGCCGAGTTTCTGTCCATTTGACAGGAAATAAAATAACTATTTGGTGCTGGCTATTCACTAATGTGTGGTATATACTAAACAAAAGCGGCTCGGTAAATATCCACCACCATTCACCTCCACTTTGGTGAATAATTGGTAATTATTCTGAAATAAAAGTAGTATTCATTCCATTTTTATGAACAAATTATCTTCCAACCAATAGGAACAGCCAAAAACAATAGCTACGAAACAGGCACGATTGATAAGGTTCCGAACATACGATTTGCTTTACAAACGACATTTGGAACCGCAGTGCAAATCGTAGTTTTAATAGTTTGAAAAATTGGAGGAAATTAAACGTCTTCCTAACCTTTAAGGCGATTTTCATGTTTCAACCAAACAGATCAAGAATTTTCACAATACAAAATTAACACCTTGCCCATCTGAATGCCGTCCGGTGTCGTACTTGTTACACGAATCATTACCTAATCTGATATTTTGCCGTGACGCAAACTTTAACAAAACCGGCTTTGTTGTTGCAAATAACAAAGAGTGTGTAATAATAAACACTTCCTGAGCTACTACTCGTGACTTAACTCAGTATAAACACTGCCTCTGATGGAAACACCCAGGACTTGTTTAAATTAACTACGATTTTTGCATGTCCCTAGCTTCCGCCACGTTTGATACACATTGTTAATGCTCGGGCCAAGTCCCGCTCTGTCGTGGCTGGCGTTATATATAACCACCGCTAAAATCCCCGCAAATTTTGCAAATCGTTACTTTCCCCGTTCCACCGGAGAAATGCAGCGTTAAATGTGCGTTATTCCACGGCCATGTCCCCGTTAATGCCCCACTATGTCCCGGGGGTCGGGGGGCCGGGGTTTCAATTGACTAGTGCATAAACCATACGGATTCAGTGTGCATGGGTGCATTGATCACACTGATGAGAATGCTGGTATTGGATGCTTTGCTATTGGCCGGTCCACATCCAATCAAAGAATAGAAGCCTTCTGGTCAAATTTAGTCAAAGATGGGCCTGGATGGTGGATTAATTTTTTCAAAGATCTTCGTGACTTGGGTTTGTTTAACTCTTTGTCGTCCGATCGTGTGTGAGCTCAATTGGTGAAATCCTGAGTGCTAACTAAACCCTCCCCCCTCAGTTCCAGTTTGGCTAGCCCGGGGTAATTAAATACTGCTGACTTGTTAAGCCAAGGGCTCAAACTTGCCCCACAATGCCATTCGGGAGAATTCTACGTACTGGTCGACGGTAGGTATGGCTGCTTCGGTAGGGTTTCCAATGAAATGTGCTCTAATTTTGGAGAAAAATGCCACTGTCAGAGAGCTTGAGGACATCGTTAAGTCTGAGGATGGCTGAAAAGTACTTGGTTTGCTTTTAGTAGGCCTTGTGAGGGTATTTCACAGGGTTTTTCCGTTGTGTTTGTGATTTCAGACACAGGAAAAAATTCTTCAATGAAAGCCTTGAAATCCTGCAGTTGGCATTCTTTTACCCCTGCTCAACCTATTAGGATGTGTTTTTGTCACTTTAAAGCAACGGCTTGAGTCCAAATCACCGCACTTGGCTGTAGGGGTAAAATCCCTACCAGAGTCCCAGAGGGGGGGATCCCTTCTGAAATTTTTGTCCATTACCCAGCATGCAATTGGAGGTGGGTACAGGAGAACGTGGTGGAGAGAAATGCAGTGTAAACATCGGCGTGGTTCACAGTCGCTTGGTGTGTTTTGTGCAAAAAAAACTACTGGTTGGAAAGATTAAACAAGGTACTGTAACGTGTTTGCTGATTTTGTGTTTGCTCTTGATTTCAAGTGCGAATGGAAAGGACGTTTTGAGCCGATTTTCAGCTGCTTAGAATTCGTGAAAATCGAAGAAACAAAAACGAACGCCAAAACAAATGATCTTTTCTCCATAGTGAAAGAGTCAAGCGATCCCTGTTATAGCTTTGACTTTGAAGCCATTCATCCCTTCACATAATATCGCAACATTGTCTTTCCGGCATGTCTAGATGTGATGCAATATTTTTTTCTCATATAGGTCTCAGGGCACCTATATTTACAGGCTCGGACCCGAAAGAGTTAATGACTCGGATCCAGTTCATGTGGATTGTGTGAGGTTTTGCTTCATGGAAATACTAAGAAAAGAGCTGCAAGAAGTTGCAGAACTCTGGAATCAGCACATCATATCCTCAAGCAAATTTGGAAATAGTAGTGGGCCAAGGGGAAGGCCTGATTGCATGTATTTCTTACCCCATATCTACAATACAGAAGACTACAAGGTGTATACTGACCCCCATGAACTAGAAGAGTTTGTTGATCACTCGACGATGAGTACTGCAGATTTTAGTTTAGAGTTTCAGGAATTTGCTCTGTTTTTTTTTATGAATGAACATGGACTTCAAACACCAAAAGATGCTAAAGAAGGCCTTGATCTATACATTCACCTTATAAAAGAGGTGGAAAAGATAACATAGTGATTCTAAGTGCTGTCTTAGGTGAAAGAAAACACAAGGAAGGACACATTTTCAAGAGAAGCCTTTAATGTGACATTTATAAGGTATTATAAAGACCTTAATGAGTAAATCTCAAACAACAGTCTCTAGCAATCTTCATTGTAACAGTATCAAACATGTGAACAGATCAAATTTAAGCAGGTATACACCTATTATGCATATTTAGGGAGCAGGTCAAAACACCTGACCCATTTTTTCACCAGTCAGCGCAGGGTACCACCCCTATCCCCCATTTTTGACCATCTATTTCCATTCTGGTGGGCCTAGGGACAATTTTAATACAGCAAAATATAATGAAATGATAGCGTAAGACAAAACATACAGTACATTTGTTTCTAGATTATGCCATTTAGCTTCGGAGATATTTAACAATTTTTTCTATATTGAGGGATGGCTGCCCCAAAATGGGTCCATCTTGAGGGCATGTGTTTTGACCTGCTCCCTTACAACTAGAAGGAATATCAATAATTAATTAACTGTAACAAGTGGCAGTGAACATAAATTCTCTATTAAGCCCCTTGGGAGTATCTTATATTTTAAGCCTACATGTAGCTAATTAGACTGTAGAGACTCGGGGCTAAATAGAGAATTTGTGGTACTGACAGTTCATAACGTATTAACTCTAACGGTTTTCAGACTTCCTAAATGGAAATACATGTACCAGCGCAGGTAGTGGATAACTGGTAGCATGCAATGGGTATACTGTGAATACATGTATTTCTTATTGTTATAATGTTAAAGCTAATCTAACTGAAAACAAAAGTGAATTTCCTGTTGCCATTATCCACTGCCTGCTAGCCACTGCTCAATATTTGTATTTTAGCAGTTTTAGTGCCAGCTCTGCATTTTATTTTTGTTACATCCATAACGGTGTAACTTTATACCTGTGTGCAGGTGCATGAAAGCTGGCTTCATGAAATTTTTGCCCTTGATGAGTTTGCATACCTAACCACCTCGTACATACTGTACATGTACAGGGCTTGGTTATTTGAAGCCCCATTAAACTAATCCAGGCAATCACAATTTGGGTAAAAATGTATAGCTTGTTAAGGTCTGGGAAATAGTGCTTGGCAAGAAACTCAATTTGCCACCAACAAATTGAACTTACCGTAAGCTTAATGGTTTTCAAATAACACTCCAAACAAAGAGCTGAAACATACCGGTAATATAAAATATATTGACATATATTATTTGATATTGAATGTGCACACATTAGGGCAATAATTCTTAGAAGCATATCAGGTCTAGAAAATATTCACTTACTGCAATAAAGTTAACTGTGGATGAATTAGGAAGTCTTTTTTGCATTTAAGAATAATTTGCCTTTATAGTCATCACATTCAGTTACTAGTACCGTAATTATGAATATGATGGCTACAGGTGCATTTACGTAAAACATAAGCCACAAGTTTATGTGAAATATACATAAATGATAATCAGTGGCTGGTTATTCTTTTTTTTGTACCAACATAAAGATGGGCTACCATATTCACAACTCTCGTTGATATTCTCGTATTTTCTACGGCGTTGACAAAACCTGGAACGGAATGGATCGGAACGGAATGGATCGGAACGGAACGGAACGGAATGGATCGGAATGGATCGGAATGGCTCGGAATGGCTCGGAATGGATCGGAATGGATCGGAATGGATTGGAATAGATCGGAATGGATCGGAATGGACCAAATTTTATTTTGTAAGAAAAATCCTCCCTTAAAAAAATCTTTCTGTGGATGTCAGATGTAAGTAAGTAGTTGGACCAGATTTCGGAGGTAAAAAAGCTTATGTCTATTGCGAAATAAAACGTTTGATATGATATATTGACGGGCTGTCAATCATAGGCTGACGTTATGTTACAATTGTTGTCAAGGTCCCATCAAGAAGCCGGTCTATTGGTCCGAATGAAACAAAATAAGTGACACGTGGCTGTAAAACTGTGGTGGGTTTTTACCGCCATCAATGCCAAGTCTACGTGAGTATTTGGTCGCAGTCCTGAAGCAGTTATCTGTCATGTATTCTGACCGGCGTTGACAAAACCTTGAATGGAACGGACAAAGTACGAAACGGCTTGCAAAGCAGTTGAGTATTTCGAAACTTGTATTTCAACAAATGAATCGTGTAAAACACATTTTAAATGCCTAGATTTCCTTTTGCATATTGAGTCAAATCTCTCTAAGCGACCACTCTCGTAAGCGACCAGCTCTACTTACGACCACCCTCACGAAACCCCGTTTAATGACTTTTCAATTTAAACTCTGTATTGAAGAAGCTGTCGTAAGCGATCACGGTTCCAGTAGTTACAGTCACATTTTTATTTCCCGAGGGTCGTCGCTTACGAGAGCTACAACTGTATAAGAAGCAAACAGCACGGCGATTGCCGGGTGCGAGGGGCAAATCTAGCCTTAGCCTTTTTCGTATATTTCTCAGTGGTAAGAGAAGCATAGCCTCCTTACTGTACTGTACAGCCTTATAAGGAACAGAAAAAAGGAGCTAATAACATTGATAATTACAGATAACACTAATTCGTTGATCACAAACTCTAAGTGCGTTTTATTATCCACTTCGTTGAATGACACTGATATTGAAAAATCACAATCAAAATAGATGAACAGTTTGTATTAAGGTGCTATACGAGAATATTTTTTCTTACGATTTTCTCATTACCTCGTGAATTCCTCATGAATCGCTGGTGAGGTTTTTTAATAAACCTGGATACAAAATATTGTCAAGTGCCATAAAATTCCGAATATAAGCTCCCCCGAAAATAAGCCCCCTGAATTTTAAAGGCAGAAACCCTCCCAAAAATAAGGATGGACCTACGGTAACCAGTACGTGTTTATTTTTTTTGTTACCATTTTGTGATTTCAGTTTTCCGGTTATATCGCTAGCCATGCAGTTGTTGCTGAACTTTATTACGGCGCAAAGTTATTATATCAGCTCAGTACATTGACAACTCCATGCTGTAATCATGTTGTAATAAAGTTTGCTGCTGAACTTTATTACCGTGCAAAGTTATTATATCAGCTACATTGACAACTCCATGCTGTAATCATGTTGTAATAAAGTTTGCTGCTGAACTTTATTACCGTGCAAAGTTATTATATCAGCTACATTGACAACTCCATGCTGTAATCATGTTGTAATAAAGCTTGTTGCTGAACGTTATTACGGCGCAAAGTTATTATATCAGCTACATTGACAACTCCATGCTGTAATCATGGACTGCGACCAAATACTCACGCAGACTTGGCATTGATGGCGGTAAAAACCCAGCACAGTTTTACAGCCACGTGTCACTTATTTTGTTTCATTGACCAATAGACTTCTTGATGGGACCTTGACAACAATTGTGACATAACGTCAGCCTATGATCGACAGCCCGTCAATATATCATATCAAACGTTTTATTTTGCAATAGACATCAGCTTTTTTTTTTTAACTCGGTATTTTAAAATACTAGCCGTTTCATTCTTTTTTTTACCTCCGAAATCTGGTCCAACTACTTACTTACATTTGACTTTCGAAATTCTCCACAGAAAGATTTTTTTAAGGGCGGATTTTTCTTAAAAAATAAAATTTGGTCCATTCCGATCCATTCCGATCTATTCCGATCCATTCCGATCTATTCCGATTCATTCCGTTCCGTTCCGATCCATTCCGTTCCGATCCATTCCGTTCCGTTCCGTTCCGTTCCAGGTTTTGTCAACGCCGTATTTTCTACTTCAGATTTTTCTTATCTGCACCTTTGTGCTGGTATTCGTAAATATTTTACATCAAAATGAGGGACAACAACTACATGTACACGTGTAGTCATTTTGGACATGCTGAACACAATTTTTAATTGACCAGTCAGCAATCTAGATAATGTTGTTAATGTTTGACATGGTGAAAGCTGTTTATATGGTTATCAGTTTGAAAATATGCATAAACCTCAAATTTGACTCTTCACCACAACGAAAATATAACTTGAAAGTGATAAAACTAGCCACCAGTAGTCTGTTGATGCTAGCATTACCCATCTTGCATTAAACTGAGGTTTAGCCTGATTTTGTTACTCTTAAATAATGCTAATCAGTATCAATGCTTTGGCACACTCTAAACCAATCAAAACCTTTTTAATACATTCTGGACAGGAAAATGGTGACTGTATTAATTTTTTTTTTTTTTGCTCAAAAATAAACATGCCTGTAAAGTAGCATTAATTAGCATTCTTTAAAGTGCCCCTACGATCAAATTTTGACATATCAATTTTTTCTCATATTCGTAAAGTAGAGTGGCTATATTATTACCAGTTCAAACCGTTTTTCGATATGACGACGGGAAGTCTTATTTTTTGAACTCCGAATCTTGAATTTTACATCCGCCATTACGCGAACCCGCTCCTGTGGGCGAGGAATGCCTGGTCATTTTTTAGCGTACGTGACGTCATACACTTAAGGTTATCGTATACCTTCAGGGCACACCGCGGCAAAACGCTATGCTCCGCTGGCCAAAAGAACGAAGGCTCTGCTATCAAATACAAATTACCGAGGGTTTCAACTTTTTTAGTAAATAATTTTATAACTTAGTAAACTCACAATGAATTACAAATTAAGAAAACTTCAACCTGTTAAAGTCTTAGGCTTAGCTTTTAAGTAGTTTTCTTAGTTTTTGACAAAACAGTTCACGAATGAATACTTTTAAGCAGAAACGTTAAAATCACGGCATGTACCTGTTGTTTCATTTTAGTTTTCGCGGGAAACTGGGGGCGGCCGCGCACGGACAAGAAATAGCAAATACGCATGCGCGTGACGTTTTGCCGCGGTGTGCCTTCAGGGTACTGTTCCGGATAAAATTAAGTAGCGTCTCGAATATTCGTCGTATTTAGATAAATTATACCTCATTTAAAGCCTATAAAATTGGCTACAACGATATACCTAAGGTTTGTAATTTTGATAAAAGTGCGATTTTTAAATAAACTTATTTTCCTAACAAGCGAGTTGGTTTCCAAGAGCTCCAACTCCACGGCAATTTAATGAATTTAAGATCTGTTTGCTTTTCTGGACTCACACAGACCTTGTTTACAAAACTGTGTCGGCGATTGTGGAAATTCGAAGCCGTTCTGAAGATATTTTGGTCTTCGTGAAACTGCTAACGCGAATCCAAATATAGATGCGGGAATCGCTCTCAGCGCCTCTCTTTTAAAAATTAAAAAAATCGCCGACACAGGTTTTTTAGCTGATATAAATTGTGAACAAATCTGTGAAAATTTGAAGTAATTCGCACAAATTCGCGTCGAGTTGGAGCTTTTTTCAAACTATGTTTAGAACGAAAATAGAAAGTCAAGAAAACGCTCTGAAATTAGCCGGCCGGCGAGACTGATTCTTTCAACCAGTGACTGGGAAATGTCAGTCAAAACTTCCCACAACAACACTTGTTTCAGTTGTTTGTGTGTCAAACAGAAAGTTTGGTTCTGTGATAGCCACTGTAAAAGCTGCAGATCAGTCAGTTTCAATACATTGTTTTAGTCTCTAGTAAATTCTTATCATTCACGATTTCATGTTAGACAAGAGAGCGATTTATTTTTATAGAAATTACATTGTATTTTAGAATGTAGATTCGCCGGAAAATCTATTGCCGGGACACAGATAATTCTCGATCTCTCTCATTTACGAACTAGCAATTATCCGGGTTTCACTGTAAACAATGAACAAACTTAGGACTTATAAACTGCTGATCATTACCTTAGTGATTTCTCCGCTGAATTCTCCCTGTAGCCCGGATCCAGTAACAGCACAACCTGAAAGCCGAACCAGGGAAAATACCCTGGGGGAAAATTACCCCCAAAAGATAAGAAACCTCTGCTAGCTAGCACTACTTACTGGCAGGCCACTTCCCAAGCGATTTTAGCGACTATTCATCGTCCAGCTTTCAACTCGGTCGCCAGCGGCTCTATTTCCCCCTAAATCATCAACATCCGGCAATAAATTTAAACAGAAAGACACATTACTATGTTCTGAAGAATCTGATGCAGATTTTAGGTCGTTATTTACTAAACCACAGCAAAATTCGCAGTGTGAGTTTGTCGACAACATAAGAAGAAATGCATGTATGGGTTCGAAGCAACTTGAGAACGATGCGTTAAGTGTATGACGTCACATACGCTAAAAAATGACTAGGCATTCCTCGCCCACGGGAACGGATTCGAGTAATGGCGGACGTGATTCTGACGGTAAACTCTCTTTAAAATGTGTGGTCTAATTGGCCCCATTCAAAAAAATTTCACTGATTTGGATATTTCTGCCACTGTTTGTTCTTATGGAATACAAAAAAGTGGCAAAAGAAATGGTCAAATTTCGTCGTAGTGGCAAGCAAATCAGTAAATTGTTCACAATATTGCCTTCATTGGTGGCTCAGTAGGACTGATCTTATCAAACACATTAATAATCCATGAAGGAAAACGAAAGGACATGCGATAAGTGATCTGCGATAAGTGATCTGCGATAAGTGATCTGCGATAAGTGATCTGTAAATCTGATACAGATTTGTCCTGATTTGCATATTAAACTTTTGTTTCAATTTTCTCGGCCGAAATAACTGAAAAACATGACTCGATACAAATTCACCTAGACGTTTGAAAAGGGGCCGCTCATTATTTATGCCAAAGGGGGGCTGGCAAAAAAAGGGGGGGGGCACTCGTTTTTCAGATCACTAGAGGGGGGCCCCACAAAATTTGTATTTACATTTTAAAGTTATATATATATAGTAGTAATATTCTTATGGATAACTAAGAGCATTGAGATGCAGTATAATGCTCCTAATATGTATTTATTATAATTATTATAAAGGAGAAACAGTAGGGACAGCAATTTGTGTAAATATCAGGAGCGGTTTCTAGAATCATCAATATTGTGTCACCCACCTGATGCTGAAGGGATGTATGTAGGAAAATTGGCAATGAAGGAGGGGGTTCACTGTATTTTCAATTTTATTGAGGGGGGTCAAGAGGTTTTAACATTTCAGTTTAAAACTTTTGCCCCCCTCCCCGCATTATCGGATTTACAAACTCTCACCTCTGACTCGCTGGTTTGTAAATCCAATAAATCATGGCTACCTACTCATTCTGTATCTATTATTTACATGATATCTATTTCCCACCCATCCCGATTTAAAATGTTTGTGAACTCCTCTCGCAGTTCAACAAAGTTAGTGTAGCTTGAAGGTAGTTCTAAGACAGGTCCGCAAGTGTGTGCAATGGGCCTAGAACTGAAGCCTTCAGACTTGATAAATGTTACCTGTAACTTGTTTGTTCCCATTATGTCCATTGCTGTGGTGAACTGAAGAAATTGGACTAGTTTGGACATGTCTAGGCCCCTTACAAACCTTTGTAAGTACTTGAATGCATCTCTTTCTCCTTCAGTAGTTGGATTACAGACAAGACTGTCTAAGACTTTCTTTGTAGTTGGCTTGAGTGTCTCATACAAACCCATAACTGCTGAAATCGACTGAAATGGTGGATGCAGTTTCAACCATTTCTGGAAAATGGGTTGCCAGGCTGCTACCATCAGGTGTGGTTTCTGAATAAGCTCCTGCTTGGCAATTTCCAGTAGGACTTTAACAAGGTTTTCTTTCTTAACTAATGTTCTACAGTTGAACCTCTCAAGGAAATCATCAAACTCTTCTCTGTCATCTGGAAGGCCACTGCTGTTCAAAACATCTTCAACCAGTTCTTCCTCTACTGGGGATAAGTACTTCTTAAATGAACTGAAAAAAATGGTATCTGTAACCTGGTTACCAAAGAGACAATAGCACATGAAAGCTTTGGACAAGAAAAAGGGGAAATAGTGTCCAGACTCGTATCCCTTGACGAGAATTCGTCCTACAGCCTCCCACTCTTCAATAAAATGATCATGCCGTATGAAGGGAACCCTTTCTCTTTCACCTATAGTCATGGAGATAGAAAATTCCTTCCAAAATAGAGAGTAAACTTCACGAGTGACCCCAATTCCTACCCCTGGCTCTACATCCCCCCTCTCGTTTATCACTTCAAAAAGGATATCAGCGTTAATAATCATTTGAATGGGTTCTTAAAGTGTTCAATCAAATCGTTCTTTATGCATGAACGATGAATAGATAGAATCACTGTTTCAAATGAAGTAGGTCTCTCAACTGATTCAGCAAAAGCTGGAGGAGTTGCTCTCTGTTCGCTGCTTGGCTCGGTAGCATTTACTTCATTACATAGGTCTCTTTCAGCTTCACTGCCTGTACTTGGCCCTGCTGTGGGACTTGAAAGAAAAGCGATTCGCCTTTTTCGCACTTCATTTAAACTTAGAGAGACTGGGGTTTCTAAGGTTTCCGATATTTTATCACTCCCAGCATCGGCAAACACAGTTTGCTCAAATTCTTTATCTTGCTCACATCTTAGACATTGCTCTCCTTCTAAATTGGCCGTTTTTATACTAGAGACGTCTAAGTGGTCTGGAGACCGCTTAGACGTCTCAGACGTCTAAGACGTCTAGTGTAAAAACGGGAAATAAGACAGACGGAGTTAAATTTATCTTCGTCTGCTAAGTGCGACCGAACGACGCACTTAGCAGACGTCTAAGCCGTCTAAGACGTCTAAGCTGTGTAGTATAAAAACGAGACACACTAAACTTGGACGCACTTAGCCAGTCAGGGCTTATTGGAAATCGATTTATGAAAGCGGTAACCATTTCTCCACCATCACTTGTTCATCTGGATTTCCTTCTTGCCCTGCGTTTTGGCTTTCGGGCACAACATACAGTCAAGACAAAAGAGTTTTCGCCAGTTCCATATCCTCATCCATATTCTCTAGGAGACATTTTTTTCATTATTTTTTTTTCTCTTAGTTCTCGTCGACGGCTGAAAAAGGCTTCCAAAACAGCAGTGATGGCTCCGCCATTATCAGTGACATTCACGATCATTCATTATTTTTTCGCGCCAGTCGTCCGGTAGTATCCAGTCTCTTCCGAGAATAGTACCCAGTTTCTTTTTAAGAAAATCGTGGTATTTTATGTGTCGCAGTCCAAACTTATGCGTCCCGTTTTTATATCAGTCGCACTTAACGGTCAGACGTTTAATGCATCTAGACGTCTTAGACGTCTGTAGTATAAAAACGGCCAATAACAGCAACATACTGCGCACACAACGCGGGGATTCACAGCTGTTGCTGATAAACTTGAAGCATAAAGACAGCTTATATCGTCTTCTACACATTGACTTTCCTCTTCAAACTCATATTCTATTGAGTCTTTGCGTTGTGATCTCAGGTAAAGATACGTTGTAGAAGGATACAAACCGTTTTCTGTTAAATAGCTTGCAAGGGTTCCGTCTCCGGGGAATTCCAATATAGCTGTTTGCGTTGTGTCACAAATAAAGACTGACATATTGTCTACCGATCCAGCAGAGACCCTTCTACCCCTCGGAAAAAATAAGGCAGATGCTTTTTCTTTCAGATCCTCGAGATAAAGAGGCTCTGCATCACTATAAGCAACGAAGCGGTTCCCTCCTCCGTTTTTTTGGCGAACTTGCTCAAATCTCTTGGAAATAGCATTATAGTGAATCCATCGAATCTGAATACGGCGTTCTTTATCCGTTCTTCTTTTCTTTATCCCATTCTTTAGTGCTTGAGAGCCATTTCTTATACGATCCAGCAGCCCAGAAAGTCTGTTTACTGTTCGGCTATTCTGAGTACTTGCAGTAGTGCTTGCAGTGGCATGCGGTCGAGCACGTGGGCGATCTTCACTAGTATTTATAGTAACCGTACCGGCCATTGACGCTTGTGCAGGTGCACTATTTCCTTCGTTTGGCTGACGCCTTATTTCGTCTCGTACTGCCTGCTTGATGACAGCATCCATTTTATCTCATAACAACTTAAACTATTGAATAGTTGCTCGACGGACGACCAGAGTACAACCAATCCGGAAGATCGATGGCGGCACTGAGTTCAAACTCCCACAAGCCTTTGCTCGATTAAAGAATAGAACCCAGGCTCTGCTCTCCGCATTGCTGTAAAAAAACACCAAACTGTGAAAAATCACAACCGAACTGTGAAAAATCACAACCCGAACTGTGAAAAATCACAACCGAACTAAAAAAAATAAAATAAAAATGTAAAAAATCAACACCCGAACTGTGAAAAATCACAATCGAACTGTGAAAAACAAGTAAACTGTGAGCCTTCTGGGCCATCGTACTATAGCTAATGTAGTTTCTAAGAATACAATATTGTTTCACGTGAATTTATAATATAAAGACAGGAGTATCAAGATTACTTCTAGTGGATTCTTGACACTAAATAATACTTTCCGTTGTGAGTAAAGTAACACTATCTAATTCATCGGAATACACGAAGGTATGACTAAATGCGAGCGTATTTTCTGCTGTATATGCATGGAATTGAAACCATTAATTTTTCGAATGAATAATTTCACCAGAAATTATTTTGAGACCACTATCACGAAGTTCACTGACAAAATGTCTACTCTCCCAGTACGACTACAATTCTACTTTCGTCTCCAAAGTAATGTCTCTGAGAATGACGTTTGTTTGACGGATATTTGTCATAGCTCTGATTGAAGAAGGGTTTCCCGTTAGCAGCTGCGGTTCAAGTTAGCTTGGAATAGCTTGGTGGCGCATATTTTCGCCGTAAGTACGAGTTGAGAATGTAGAGGGGTAAAAAACTGATGAGAGTTATAACCACAACCTTCGAGATGAAGTCGGTAGATATTAGAAATGATTCGTCTGAAAGAAAGAACAATAAAATATGTGGTTATACCCAAGTTTATGCGATACTTTGCCACTTCTGGTAAGCCTTGTGTCGAAAACCCTGGCTAGTTTTCGGGGGATTTTGTGTAGGCCTCAGCAGTAAATATTAAGCCCTGTCACCCTCGGAAAGAGTGAGTTTTGTTGAGTCGAGGGGAAACAAAACTCACTGTTTCCCGAGGGTGGCAGCCATTAAGTGTTTTGTTATACACGTACGGTTTCCGAATTTCATTCAACATTCAGCTCGCCGCGCCACGCCGCGCAATAAATTTCCCGCGGTCTCAAAACTGGAAAAACCGAACCATTTACAGAATTTGAAGAACGATGTAAAATGTTTGTAAAATGTGAGCATCTCTAAATGTACTACTCTGTAAAATGTCTGTAAAAAGTTACTTTTACATAGTTCTTCAAAGTTTGTAAATGGTTCGATCTTTCCTATAATTTGAACGGAGGTATTTATCTAGATAAATAAATTTGGCTGATTTGCGTCCTTGGTAGCCTGGCTACCAGAGGTTCTACTAGCTAGTGTCCACTCCTTCGCGGCCACAAAAGGCATGGGAGGAAGAAGCCTGGGGGGAGCCTCTGGAACTTGGGGACAAATTGTCGAAAAATAAATTATTTTTTCAGTTTTATTCCTAAACAACGCAGAGGTAACAACATAACTGCTTGTACTTACCAAAATAGCTTCGTAAGAGCACAAGAGATGCGACATAGATGCCCAAACTGACAAGTTCAGCGACAACCATGAGCCAGTGCCATGTTCGTATGGTTAGTGCCACCATTAGCAGTTCGGTGAGGATGAGGGACGTGAATGTGATGGACACGACATGGATAAACTCCTCGTCAAACAGGAGTACACCTCCAAACATTATAATACCACCTAGGGGAGGGAGGCCGGGGAAGAAAGTGTTCAGCATTAACTCTGTAAAACACATACTGTGGATATGGAACGGCCAGTCGTGTGGGAGTTGAACGAATGTGGTCACCCTGGCAGATGCACTGATGACGTCAAAACGTATCGAGAACAAAGTCGAGGTGTAACTGTTGTTCTCATCATTATGTATTCAGTAAGCTATCAACATATTGCTATATCAAGCAATTTGTGTAATAATTTTACCCCTGATAATGAATTGTTGGAGCGATTCCATGAGTTTTGTTTCATGCGGGAGAGTATAAAAGTGAAGTAAAAGTAAAGTCACTAAATTTATGGGGGGTAACACATTTACTAGCTAACATGTAATTTGGTAATCTAACATATGGCCCTCTGTTGACTTAGTCCTATGGTTTTATGTCATTATCTGAGAAGACCTAACCTTTTACTGTTCGATTATGTATTAAAGGCAGCACCTATACAACCCCGAGTGTTGTTCTGGCCGGGGTTTAAACCCTTGACCTCCCGCATGACAGGCCGGTGCTTAAAGTGCCTCTAAGTAGAAAAATATCAAGAAGGGTTAGAGGCACTTTAAGCACCGGCCTGTCATGCGGGAGGTCAAGAGTTTAAACCCCGGCCAGAACAACACTCAGGGTTGTATAATATGAACCTGTGAAAGGTTTTGAGTACTTCTGCGAAGTAATGTTTGGTTTACAGATAATATTCTATGTTCTACGCTTGTTTGAAATGGTGAAAAACTGACCTTTCCTGACCCATGACCACGTAAGTAAAAGCCTGGGTCGATTTCCCAGGGTGACGTCATCTCATTAATGCATTATCCTCCGTGGTGCCTTTCTATCACAACAACATCGATTTATAGAAAATATACATAGTTTGTGAGTTGTTAGTAAAGAAAAAAGTCATTTTAGACAAAATCCTAAGTATTTATTCAAATTATTGTTAAGTCGAATTAATTAGATGACGTCACCCCAGGAAATCGACCCAGGCTTTTACTTACGCGGTCATGGGTCAGGAAAGGACAGTTTTTCACAATTTCAAACAAGCGTAGAACAGAGTATTACCTGTAAACCAAACATTTCTTCGCAGAAGTACTCAAAACCTTTCACAGGTTCATAAGTAGAAAAATGTCAAGAAGGGTTAGAGGCACTTTAACCACCGAGCTAACTGCACCACTATATTTGAAGTTTTGATTTAGAAAATTTAAAAAGAAAAAGTATGTCTTGTACGACGAGTAAGAGACTTAATAAAGTGTATAAGCTACATATTAAATGAACAGCAAATTACAACAGTACAATTAACAGTACTTAAATATACCGTATTTACCCGTGTATAAGCCGCACCCGTAGATAAGCCGCGCCCCAAGTTTTGAAGCTTGAATTTAGGAAAAAAAACTTTTTTTGAAAAATACAAAAAATTATTAGAAAATCTTTTGTCCGAGTTCATAAACGCTTGTACTTGATGCCAAACTACTTCAAAAAAAGAATAATCTTTTGTTGGAGTTCATAAACACTCGTACTTGAAGCAAAACTTCATCGATTGTCATAAATAAATAATCACAACTTGGTAGTATCGTCGTGTACCGTTTAACCAACTGCGTCATAAAATTCCCTTCGTTACCCACGTTCGCTATGAATTGCGAATAATTTGAGACTCGGAAATTTTATACGAACATCGGAATCGACACTTAGAAATTTTAGAACGATTATATGTTATCCTCACTATAAAAAAAATACCGCCTAAACCGGGATTCGAACCCGGGCCGGTTAAGAATCAATGCAATGGCTTACCCACCACTAATTTGCATAATTTTGATATTCAATATTTTCTGAAGAATAAACTAGCCTATGTGAAAGAGCGATTTCGTGTTAGCAACATGTAGCACTTTGATAATGGAAGAATATATCCTTACAAAGCAATCAGCGTTTGTGACATCTCCTACAAAACTCTCTTATTTGGAACCTCGGTAACTTCGCAACACTTGGTGCTATGGTCCTTAAATTTTACAAATGTACTCATTTTTGCATGCTCTCTGAAGTGGCAGTGCTTATTTTAGTGCCAGCATTTCCTAACAACCAAAGCTTGGTGACACCATTTTTCGAATGGGTCTATTAGCATGTGCATAAAATATTCTATTATTTAACAAATAAAGAAGCCTTAGCCCTGTTTTATACTCTGATAAAACACGATGGGCATTTGAGAACATGAGAGAAATAGTGTTCTCAAATGACCAGAGTGTTTTATGATAGTATAACACATGGATTTAAGGCTTCTTTATCTGTTTTATAATATAGATTTACGCGCGCGATGAAAGGAAACCGCCAGTTGAAAACTATATAACACGGCTAACCATGTTATATACTCTGATAAAACATGGCTTCTTAGCCAATCAGAGCGCGCGTACTATCGTATCTATATTATAAAGTATAATATATACTATAATAGCGGTACGACAACCCACGGAGCGCGCGAGGTGTGATTCCCCACGGATCTCAACGGTACACGACGATACTACCTTGTCCTCACTATAAAAAAAATACCGCCTAAACCGGGATTCGAACCCGGGCCGGTTAAGAATCAATGCAATGGCTTACCCACCACCAACCCAAACCCTAACCATTAGACCACGAGAGAATTCGCTGATTGGAGTCGTTTCTTTTACCAGATTTATATCAACTTCATTAGCATGTTCATAAAATATTCTATTATAGTATAATATATACTATAATAGCGGTACGACAACCCACCGAGCGCGCGAGGTGTGATTCCCCACGGATCTCAACGGTACACGACGATACTACCCACAACTTTAATTCGATCGAATATGGTTCAACTTGCCTTGTCATTTCTTGTGTATATTTTAACCTGCAGTCTTTAAATCACTCCAATTAACTAACAACAATTCCAAGGAACCGCTTTCCTTTAATCGCTAGAGCAAGAAAGGTTTTCTGGCAAAACAATACTTGCACGATTAGGTCAGGTCCGCCATCTTGGATTTTCATTAACTAGTGCCAATCTCCCACGTGTAAAATTGCGAAGAATGCCTGGTTGTTTAGATGCATGCTTTGACAAGCGCTGCGAATCAGCCTGTTTTGGAAGGTAAATAAGCTTAATCACGTTTAAATATTCACGAAATTCTAATATATTAGGTCTAAGGTGGGTCTTAGAAGAGTTTTTGCTTTAACTCTTTGAAAGTATTTTTTTTTTCCCCAATGATTATGCTTAAATTGCTATATTACACGATCGGATGCGATTTGAACCTGATTGTAATATATGCACCGTCGCATAATAAAAGCTTCATTCAGGTTCATGATACATGTATGTAAATATATGTTAATGTTGGGTCTCCTTTCTAGGTGTTCCCGTAGATAATTAAGCCGCACCCCCGATTTAGAACGAAAATTTTGGGTGAAAAGGTGCGGCTTATACACGGGTAAATAAGGTATTTTAAATAGCACTATTTTCAATGAAATTGGAAGGTGTTCATTGGATTCATTTCAAATAATTGTCTTTTGAAAATTGGCACAACTTATCTGGACTAATATTTCTGGTATCTCATGTATTAAATAATGAGTAAACCGAAGTAATTAAGTACATGCACAATTCTGTATAAAAACCTGTCTGAATTAAATGTTATTCAAAATATTAAATAATGATTTTGTGTGCACATGACAGTAACAGTTTTATTATCTCAATTAGTTTGATAACATAAAAAAATGAACATTTTGTTATTAAATTCTAAGTTCAGGTTATATCACTGCCACATATTTAACAAAATAATACTTCTTAGCTTCTCGTTAGATCAACTTATACCTATAATTGCATAAACATCGCCATTGAAATATAACAAACAAAAAACAAGACAGTCAGTGTATTGTACTTTAACTTTCTCAAAATTAGGTACATATATTTATAAGTAATACCATGACAATTCGGGAAATTAGTGATTAAATTTCCCCACAAGCCGAGGGAGAGTTTGTTGAAGTCCTGAGGCTGCTTCGGCCGAGGGACTTTTACAAACTCTCCAGAGGCTTGAGGGGAAATTTAATCACTAATTTCCCGAATCGTCATGGTATAACTTTGTAATACTCTGATCACCGAGGAACAGAACAAATCTCTGAGAAGTCTAGTTTTCTCTGCCTAAACTAAAGACATCACAGTTGAGTTGCTTTAGAAAATGTTTTAAAGCTTGATTGAAATATCCGTAATGTATTGTCAGTGTATTTGTATTTGTCTCAGGCTGAGCTTGTTTGGACCTAGAGTCTGTTTCTCAGCCTGAGTTAAGCTATTAAATAAAAAATAAAATAAAAAAATAAAATAAAAATGACCTCGACTTCCCCTGGGGACAAGTGTCCTAGGCAGTGATTAACTCGAAAGCTTTTGCTATACTTTAATCACTGCACACACTTAAACAATAATTCAACCTATTTTATCTCTCATGATTGTATCTTAGCTCTATCTTATCTATACATTTCTATTTTCTTTTTAAGATATGTAACTGAACAGTGTAAATAAACTTGAAGTGTTGTTTTTGAGAAGAATAGCAGTAAAACACAATGTAATTATGTGCTTGACTAAATATTTAAAGGTCATGCATATATGGTTTTAAGTATCCCACATGGAAGAAGCGGGTTTGAGAAATAAGAGAAGAGCGTGCAGATGGAAATACGTGATCCCACATGGATTATGTTGACGGTTATGATGAAGCCAGGTCAGTTTGGGTTCAATTTTTTTAGTCGTGCCAGAGGGGAGCAAGAGTTGATGCTTTTCACCCTCTCATGTCCAGCCTGCATTGTCTTCTAGTTTTCCCTCATTACGATGCAAGGGAAAATTAGAAATATGCATTGTTCTTGCAGGGAAATTTAGAAATTTCCCTGTTGAAGACAATGCATATTTCTAAATTTCCCTTGCATTTAATGTAATGAGCCGGGGAATTTAGAGATTAAATGTGCATGAACAAACAAAGGAATCCGAGGCGATCATGGTATTAACATATATACATATATATATACGGTAATGTGAATAAAATGAAGGTAGTACTCCATTTACGATGAGCTACTAGTAGAAGGATCCAATAAGGGATTCTACAGTCTCTGCTTCAGTATTTAGACTTGAATAATGATTGTAAGATGAAGACAGAGAACTTCTTACTTAAATCCTTTTATTAAAACGTTTCGGCCGTTCGGCCTTCTTCAGTTAACTTCATTTACAATCATTATTCAAGTAAACATATTATTTATATTTATATATATATATATAATATATATATACAGTCAATGCCAAAAAGGTTGTCCAGCAGAACATAATATAATACTTTAATATCCATTGTTTTGGCCTATTGTCTAGGCCAAAACAATAGGCCAAAACAATGGATATTAAAGTATTATATTATGTTCTGCTGGACAACCTTTTTGGCAGCGACTGTATATATATATATATATACCTTTTGTAATCTTGTCAAATTTGACAGCTAAAACAATGGAGAACAAAAGATATATATATATATATATAAATCAAAAGCAATGTTTTTGAAAACGAGTGTATATATATATATATATAAGCTTAAATTTAATTTTTATATCCAGGGATTGATTGCAGTTAAGGCCAAATTAAAACATAGAACTTTACATGCACCGAATGCAGTTGAAACAAAAGATAATTAGACGGCTTAGGTTTAGCACATAAAAAGTTTGATGTTTGAATCGGACCTAAATTAAAGCGATACCAGAGTACAAAACACTTATGGTCTCAAAATGACGTTTGCACAGGTCCTGAAAACTGAAATCGCAATAAAAACTTTCTTTTGCAATGCAAGCATATAGGAATTGTGCAATAGTTTTGATGATGTCATTTAGTGGTCGAGATAACATAATCCTCTCCACTCAGTCATTTCTTATACAATTCTCTAATTCTTGTTTTTTTTTTTACACTTCTATTCTTCAAACTGCTTTCATTGATAGTTTTTTTTTGCAGATTTTCCAGGAGAACGAGTTAAACTCAGTTTTGCTTGGAGAACTATAAACTATAGACGTCATCAAAATATTGTGCAATACATATACTTTTAAAAATTCTTACATGCTTGCATTGCAAAATATTTTTTTTATTGCAATTTCAGTTTTCAGTACAGTCCAAATATCATTTTGAGACCATGGATGTTTTGTACTCGGGTATCCCTTCAACCATAATAGTCAATTACCGGTAGTCAAGAATGGCCATTCACAAGCAATAATAAATTATGTCTATAGATATATAGATAAAACGTTTATGGCTTTCACTTTTCTGTGCAGAAAAAGACAGAAACACTATACACTCAGTCTCACAGTACAAAATAGTACACTTGAATAAAATTAAAAATACATTTTTACTTTTTATGCTAAACTCAAATTCCCTGGGTTTTAATTCTATATTGATATTTCATACTCTGTATATTTAAGCAAAAGTTCAAAATATTCTCTTCACAGTTTATAGAAAAAGGTCACTTTTTGTGGTTTTAAAACAATTGCTTGTAATGATAATAATCACGTTAATATAACAACCGGTTTAACAATAAATTACGTTTAGCTTAAGTGAGTCTAACGCTATATTATTATGACAAGCAATATAAAATAAGACCCTTCCACGTGTTTTTTTTAACTTTTGATATATACGTATAACAGCAAAACCGTCGATACTGCTGAAGGGATCACCTCGAAGTTAGTTAAAATCCCAAATTTGAGAGTTATATCTTGAATAGGAGCAAAGATACAGGATCGCAAACTCGGAAAATTTCGAGAAATTTTACAGACGTTTGTATGGAAATTTCGACTGGGGGGCACAAAGTTGCCATACAAACATACAAACGTCTGTAAACTTTTCCGAGTTTGCGGGTCTATAACTTTGCTCCTATTCAAGATATAACTGGACTAACTTCGAGGTGCTCTTTTCAGCAGTATTGACGGTTTTCCTGTTATACGTTCAAAAAAACCGTGGAAGGGGTCCCCTTCTAGAACGCTAATAATAACAACCAATTGGTTCAAAACATTACTTACTCGTTGAGGGATTAAGCACATCACCACTAAACACAGTCAAAGGGTTAAGATGTTTATAACTAGCGAGTTTATGGGCAAATCTCGCTGCTCCACCAACGGGTTCCTTGTCCCGTGGTTCAATATTATAAACATCATTAAAATGTAGGATAGTCAGCCTGTTCGACTTCGAACTCGACGCGTTCTCATCTTCTTTCTCTCGGACTTGTACAACAATTGTAGCTTGAGGCTCCGGAATATCTTCCCCGAGATCTTTAGTAGTCATAGAGTCCCTTATACGTATTTCTCGCGTCGTCCTGGCTTTTGTTTCTCCAACATTTGAGTTCGTGGAAGGAACTTTCGTACTTGAACCAGCAGCACCAGTTTCTTGTTCCCCCTGCTTGCTAACCCCACAGCCCATTTTCGAGAAATATTTCAACGTTTTTCCTGTCCGCTGTGAATGGCCATTATTGGTACAAGATCACTTATAACCATCCAGTTAACAGTTTCTCTTCTACGGGACGATATTCAAAGTTTTCCCGCTTCCGTGAACTTGTCAACAAATGGCGACGGATTTGCTAATTAGGCTGTTGCTATGCAACAATGGATTAAAATAATGTTAAGGGAGTACGTAGTGTCTTCTCATAAAAAAATTTGTTCAGAATGGTAATGGCCTCTTGGTTCAGACTACCTCGATGTTCTTCATCAGTCTAGAAAAAAACATTTGACTTTTGATCTGCGATCGACCACTATGACGTATAATGACACACTTGTTTCCATGATATGAGCGCGCTGATCAAACATCGCTTTGCATTGCTACATTTTCCCTCTTCACAAAACCACACTTCCTTCATGCATCCTCCTTTATTCTGTAATCCAATGTTTCTTAAATATCTTAGCAATTGTATAAACATCTTCCTAAAATTCAGCTACTCTGCCAAATCATCTAGGCCTGGTTGTTCGAAGCAAGGGTAAGCTAAGCATGTTACTCCGTGATTAAATCGCAAACGCGTAGGCCAGTGAGCCGGCAGAGGCTCGCTTTTGGCCCTCTAATAGAGAGGACTGTTTCCGCAAGCTATCCTTGATTCGAACCAGACCCTGAAGTCGTATAGTTATTTCGTTTACATTTTAAGAACTCTACTATCTTTAATCCTGCATCTTTTTTACTCCTTTAAATTCGACTCATGTTAGACTCGATTAGTCCTTTACTACTTCAGGCCTGCCAGTATTCTAGTCATTTTATCGGTACTTATTTAATGGATCTATCTAATTGAATTCAGAGTACATATAAAGTTGTTGTTGTTGTAACCTCGGTCATGCATATGTTTACTTGAATTTTACAACCTGAATTGCACTGACGACATCAAATAAATATTGTCGAAGTATTCACGTACATATATGTTGTTTTTTTGTCGGTAAGGAATGTTATTGACAATTCGATATTAAATCTTTGTGCAAGAAAAACTTGCTTGACTTTTACTTGAACCACTTTTATAAGCTTAACTGGAAAATACTAGTAATACTGGAAAATATCGCGGTCACAGCTAATTATAAACTGATCTAAAATAAACCGTATAGTTCTAAAGCCAATGTGACCACGATAAAAATATATACGAAGGAAGAATTGGAAAAAAGTAAACTTTTGCTATAGCTAATGTAGTTTCTAAGAATACAATATTGTTTCACGTGCATTTATAATATAAAGACAGGAGTATCAAGATTACTTCTAGTGGATTCTTGACACTAAATAATACTTTCCGTTGTGAGTAAAGTAACATCGGAATACACGAAGGTATGACTAAATGCGAGCGTATTTTCTGCTGTATATGCATGGAATTGAAACCATTAATTTTTCGAATGAATAATTTCACCAGAAATTATTTTGAGACCACTATCACGAAGTTCACTGACAAAATGTCTACTCTCCCAGTACGACTACAATTCCACTTTCGTCTCCAAAGTAATGTCTCCGAGTCTCTGAGAATGCCGTTTGTTTGACGAATATTTGTCATAGCTCTGATTGAAGAAGGGTTTCCCGTTAGCAGCTGCGGTTCAAGTTAGCTTGGAATAGCTTGGTGGCGCATATTTTCGCCGTAAGTACTTGAGAATGTAGAGGGGTAAACAACTGATGAGAGTTATAACCACAACCTTCCAGATGAAGTCGGTAGATATTAGAAATGATTCGTCTGAAAGAAAGAACAATAAAATATGTTATACCCAAGTTTATGCGATACTTTGCCACTTCTGGTAAGCCTTGTGTCGAACACCCTGGCTAGTTTTTGGGGGATTTTGTGTAGGCCTCAGCAGTAAATATTAAGCCCTGTCACCCTCGGAAAGAGTGAGTTTTGTTGAGTCGAGGGGAAACAAAACTCACCGTTTCCCGAGGGTAACAGCCATTAAGTGTTTCGTTTATACATGTATGGTTTCCGAATTTCATTCAACATTCAGCTCGCCGCGCCGCGCCGCGCAATAAATTTCCCGCGGTCTCAAAACTGGAAAAACCGAACCATTTACAGAATTTGAAGAACGATGTAAAATGTTTGTAAAATGTGAGCATCTCTAAATTTACTACTCTGTAAAATGTCTGTAAAAAGTTACTTTTACATAGTTCTTCAAAGTTTGTAAATGGTTCGATTTTTCCTATAATTTGAACGGAGGTATTATCTAGATAAATAAATTTGGCTGATTTGCGTCCTTGGTAGCCTGGCTACCAGAGGTTCTACTAGCTAGTGTCCACTCCTTCGCAGCCACAAAAGGCATGGGAGGAAGAAGCCTGGAGGGAGCCTCTGGAGAGAGCCTCTGGAACCCAGGATATGTCCTTGGGGACAAATTGTCGAAAAATAAATTATATTTTTTCAGTTTTATTCCTAAACAACGCAGAGGTAACAACATAACTGCTTGTACTTACCAAAATAGCTTCGTAAGAGCACAAGAGATGCGACATAGATGCCCAAACTGACAAGTTCAGCGACAACCATGAGCCAGTGCCATGTTCGTATGGTTAGTGCCACCATTAGCAGTTCGGTGAGGATGAGGGACGTGAATGTGATGGACACGACATGGATGAACTCCTCGTCAAACAGGAGTACACCTCCAAACATTATAATACCACCTAGGGGAGGGAGGGGAAGAAAGTGTCCAGCATTAGCAGCTCGGTAAGGATGAGGGACGTGAATGTGATGGACACGACATGGATAAACTCCTCGTCAAACAGGAGTACACCTCCAAACATTATAATACCACCTAGGGGAGGGAGGCCGGGGAAGAAAGTGTCCAGCATTAACTCTGTAAAACACATACTGTGGATATGGAACGGCCAGTCGTGTGCGAGTTGAACGAATGTGGTCACCCTGGCAGATGCACTGGATGACGTCAAAACGTATCGAGAACAAAGTCGAGGTGTAACTGTTGTTCTCGTCATGACGTCATCTCTGCTAATAATTTCGTGCAAAACGTGACGTCATCTGTACTCTAACAACACATGGATCTCGACCAATCAGAGCGCGGCGTTTCGTACTGTACATAATTATGTAAAAGCCAAATGCAGAAAATGTAATTTGACCTGTGACAGTAACAAACCTTGATAAATGGAAATGAGAATCCACATGAAGAACGTTTTGTACGATAATGATCGACCCTGGAATAAAAGAACATCAAAACGTATAAATATTGATGCAGTGCGACTACTGAAACCGAGGCCACTTAGACAACGAGAACTAAGCACATTGCACTTAGACAACGAGAACCAATCACATTGCACTTAGACAAAGATAACCTAATCACATTGCACTTAGACAACGAGAACCAATCACATTGCACTTAGACAACGAGAACCAATCACATTGCACTTAGACAACGAGAACCAATCACATTGCACTTAGACAACGAGAACCAATCACACTGCAGAACAAAACAAAGCATGCCAACTTAATTACGGTTGCTTGAGCCAATCAGTGTCGAGTAGAAGACAATTGTATTTCAACTTGCCCGAGGTTCGGTAAAAGGCAAATTTAGTGGACTCGTTCTGAAGACGAAGTCTTTTGAATGAAGAAAAACACGTGGATACGCTATGATTTGTAAGTTGGAATGACTTTGTGTTCGTTTGGCAATGTGTTTAGTTCTCGTTGTCAATGTGTCCCCGGTTGCAGTAGTCGCACTGCAAACATTCAGAACGGTTACACTGACGGTTCAATGCTAGTAGACCAGCCGAGCAGAATACAGTTACGCAACGCAGGCTACTATTTACACGACCCAGACATTCTGGATCAATCATGGTTTCTGGGAAACTATCCACCCACCCCTCCCTTGGGTGTACATATGTAATTAATGATTAACCATTAAAGTTAGCGTAAAACAGTGGGGAGGGGTGGGGTTTTTCTTCAGTTGGAATTCTGTCGTCCATTAATCACACGTGCTTTTATACTTACTCTGATTCTCATTTGAAAGAAAAGTATCGAGACGATGGACTTTGTAGATTTATTTCGCATTTGAATGGTTTAGTCACCAAAGTAGCCAATTAGAATCACGCCGGCAGCCTAACCGCCAGGACAAGTCACACCGCGAGTCGTGTAAATAGAGCGGATTTCGTATGAGTAACGCACGGTTACTGTACGGCATGCCGTGACGTTAAAATGGTTTCCCATTGTTTTTTTCTTTCTAGTCCAATTAAATTACAGAGTTACGGTACAGTAAGTTCGGTTACGGTAAGGTTACGGACATGTCGTATGTTTTCCCCACCCATACCGTACGAAATCCGCACTATGAAAAGTTCTGTAACAAACTTGAGAGAAAAATTGGCGGGAATTATAAACCACACAATGCCAACTATATTTATTTTTTGTTATAGTTAAATCTTTTGTTTATCCTCGGATGAACGAGGCTGATTAGCGCCTCTAGCAAGATTCCACTAGCAAAGATCAGGACGCTACTGGTGAAATGAAATATTTGTGACACTACCTATATTCTAGACGTCCACCGTATGAATATATTTAATTCATTAACTCTTGTAAATATGCCTTGTTTGTTCAAGGTTTTCAGACTCCAAGTTGTACCTTAAAGGAAGATCGACTCACAGACATTTGTAAGTGGAAATTGTTTTCACTAACAAATTAAGAAATCTGCTAGCATTAAAACTACCCACCCACCCCTCCCTTGGATATGCAAAGTTCTATTAATGATTAACCATTAAAGTTAGGGTGAAGTGTGGGGGAGGGGTGGAGGTTAGGTTAGGGTTAGGTCTCTACCCACCCCTCCCTTGGATATGCAAAGTTCTATTAATGATTAACCATTAAAGTTAGGGTGAAGTGTGGGGGAGGGGTGGGGGTTAGGTTAGGGTTAGGTCTCTACCCACCCCTCCCTTGGATATGCAAAGTTCTATTAATGATTAACCATTAAAGTTAGGGTGAAGTGTGGGGGAGGGGTGGGGGTTAGGTTAGGGTTAGGTCTCTACCCACCCCTCCCTTGGATATGCAAAGTTCTATTAATGATTAACCATTAAAGTTAGGGTGAAGTGTGGGGGAGGGGTGGGGGTTAGGTTAGGGTTAGGTCTCTACCCACCCCTCCCTTGGATATGCAAAGTTCTATTAATGATTAACCATTAAAGTTAGGGTGAAGTGTGGGGGAGGGGTGGGGGTCCCTTGGATATGCAAAGTTCTATTAATGATTAACCATTAAAGTTAGGGTGAAGTGTGGGGGAGGGGTGGGGGTTTCCCAGAAACCGGAATTGTTCCCATTTTGCTATCGTTAATATCGAGCCCTGCGGACTAACCTTAGTTAGGTCTTTGTAGAGTTCAGGGTATAAAAGCGCTTTGTCGGCGGATACGTCCACATCAAGTACGAGAGAGAACACGGGAAACATTGTGTACACAGTGGCATAGCTGAAAAATAGCCAAAGGTGAGATTTAACTAGCCTGTATTGTGGGCTTCCTGTAGCAGGTGAAGAAAAGAGAAGAGGGAGACTGGAGCCCTTTCTCTCCCCAATTTCCCTATTCTTCTATTTTGCCACAGGAAGCCCAAAATAGATATGCCGGCAGAGGAGGCTAAGATTTCTAAACATTGCCGTGCGTCTGAGTGGGACAAACGACAGCACTGACTACAGCACGGTTACCGTACGGCATGCCGTGACGTTGAAATGGTTTCCCATTCTTTTTGTCCTGCTGATCCAATCAAATCACAGAGTTACAGTACAGCACGGTTACGGACATGCCGTAGTTTGTCCCACTCATACGAAATCTGCACTACCTGTCTACTGTCGTCTATCCGCGTCAAAACGTGACGAGAACAAGAAAGTACGGTCCGAGACGCAGTCGGGAAGCTCTACTATAGTCCTCGTCACGTTTGACGTCAACTACACGTGCATCTATGAGGCCAGACCCACAGCAGATATCTATTTGTTTTCCATAATAATTAGCAACTTGAAAAAAGGAGGCAACGAAATGATTTCACGCCAAAACGTGACGTCATCAGTGCATGATCTGTGCTCTATTAAAACATGGATATTGACCAATCAGAGCGCGTTTCGCACTGTTAATATCAAGCTAGTTCAAATAAACATAAGTCTCCTGTTTCATATTTGGCGATGACTACAGACGCACTTACTCGACGTTAGTCTTATTCTGTAGTTTAATATTTACAACTTGAATACCAGCCAGAATTTACACTCGAAACTCAGTAGTTAAACAATACGTAGAATCGTATAACTCTCCTCCATGCTGGTATTTATGAATGTTTAACACCACGACGAGGCTAACACTGAGCAAATGCGTATGTAGTCATATCGTACAGCGGTAATTTTGGAATACGAAACTGGACCATTGTGTTGTAGTAGAAACAACTTTACAGAATGGGCTTTTACCACGTGGCGGCCATGCGTTGAGTCCCATGAGAATAAAAACCTTTGTTTTCGTCCAGTATAAACCCACCAGTGCGAAGATACCGGGGCCAAAACCATTGATTTATCCAAGATGGCCGAACTGTGCTATTAGCCCATGGGTACTCGTCTACAAAGGGTGCTTATCTACGGAGGAAGGGGGTTAATTACAGCGCGGACTTGCTTACCCAACCATGAGAAACCCTTGATAGAGTGGGACGGAGGCGAAGTAGAAAACACAGGAGAACACTGCCTGCAGAGGTTAACGTAAACAGTATTCTAAGAGTATTACAATCAAATTAAAAAAAACATTACTATATTTTGTCCAATCAGTTGAAGCAAATCAGTCATGTACATACTCCTTTATAACCAGTAAAACACTAGGATCACCACTAAGAACGACACGGTTGGAGGCCACGAGGTATCAACCATGAATAGACTTTCTAGTGAAATTCGTATAAAGTTTTGAAGCCCTTTAATAAACACGCAGTACGTGTTTTATCAGGTCTAAAACACTCGGGCTGCGCCTTCGTGTTCTAAACACTATACTGCGAGTTTATTAAACAGTACATCAACATTAGAATTGCCAAAGAGACAGACTTTCATTTATCAAACCAGACGATGGTTTCTATATGAGTGGATAAACGAACGGAATCCAAGGTAACTGTATCCTTTTCAGCAATGTTATCGAGTAAAGGAACAAAGTACAGTATAACCCTTTTCATGCAGTTTTCTCACTCTCTCTATTCCTACCTGCATAACAGAGATAATTAAACCACGATGAATGACAAACTGACTGAGCGATGCCGACCTCTTGTAGCTGTAATATAAATGTACAGTTTTGTTTCGCATGTTTAACTCACAACAATAAACAAGCAATTTGAGCAACATTTTACACAACTTGTCATGTTGACGCGACCCCTGACGTGACTCGTCCATCACTCGACAACCCAGTTTGATTCTAATTGGCCGCTTTTGCGCCAAAGCCATTCAACTGCTGAAGAAATCTACAATAGGTCTATTACAGGAAACAGTCACGTGGTGATATATCACTTCAATGACCAATGAATTGCGCTCGTGATCCCACGTGAAAGACTTTACAAGATGGCAAGCTATATTTAAAAACGCTGTTTTCAGTAGAAAGATCGACAACTGATTTGAGGTGGAAAATAGCATTTACAAACCGGTTTTGCTAATAACACTACCAATCTCGTACATGCCGTCCAGCATAACCACGTGATCCTGCAAAAGGCCCATTGTTCTCAATCACATTTTATCCAATGAGAATCGAGATAGAGTACAAAGGACGTGTGATTGATGGACGACAAAACATCAACTAAAGAAAGTCTGGGTCGTGTAAATATATAAGGTGCTGCAACGGTCTTGGGGAAGAAGAGCCTGCACGAACGCTACACAGTTGTGAATTACGCCCCTACATTGATCTATCATTAAAAATAATAATAATTATAGTATTTATATAGCGCTAAAACTATAAATATTCTAAAGCGGTTCAGGGTTCAGGGGGAAGAAGAGCCTGCATGGACGCTATACAAATGTGAATTACGCCCCTACATTGATCTATCATTAGACTCGGTTCCGGGGAAGAAGAGCCTGCATGAACGCTATACAAATGTAAATTACAGTCCTACATTGATCTATCATTAGGCTCGGTTCAGCTTAGCCTGCGAAACAGGCCCTCAGTGTTATTTCAACACAAAGGAAGTGATAAAATGATTTAGCCGCGTGAAAATGGAAAAAGGAGACTGGCACGAGAGAGAAGAAGGAGGGCCTGCAGCCATCCCTTATACATTTTCATTTCCCGTACAGATTCTGTACGGGAAATACTGATTGGTCAATTAGCTGTCATCGCTGTCATGTGTCATGAAATGTCGCACATTCCTCCTGCAAAATGGCGGCGACAAGAGAGAAGTGATCGAGCGGTTGAGCGTTAATCCAGGAAAGTATTTAGAAGAACAAAGCAGGCAGTGAATAGTCTACATTTGTACTTTCTAGGCGAGATATTTTGGCGGTTTTACCAAGAGGTAAAAGCCTTATTTTCCAACTGTTTGTCGTGGAAGTCGAGTAAGACAGGAATTAGCGCTTCGGCATTGTCCTATTTGCAAAGCATTGACATGTTAAATAAACATGTTAATCCATGCGGAAAAGGGCAGAATTCAAATTTCCGTAAGATGGCAGCAGGCGCTTATTTCTTCTCGCGGCTCGCTTCGCTCGGATCTGTTTCAGAACTCGCTCCGCTCGTATTGGCAGAACTCGCTCTGCTCGTATCGGAAAAGCGCCTGTTCTGCAGGCTAGGTTCAGCTAGACGCTGCTCCACTTAGTGCCAAACGCAATTGAAACAATAGATAATAATAATTGGGCGGCTTCGTTTATCTAATTAGGTACAGCACATAGACTATATCGTAACCCTGCCGTCGCAGTGCACTCTGGGATGGATATCTCAGTTTTCCATTGTTGTTGTTGGACGGCCATCTTGGATTTAACAATGGAAACTGAGATATCCATCCCAGAGTGCACTGCGACGGCGGGGTTGCGATATAGTCTATAAGTGCAGCGGCATCTGAATAGGCCTAAGAAATCAAATATAATTTACACCTAAAAAGATTTCATCGTAGAATGGTCCAATAGGACGTTTGCGACGAAAATGTAGACGCAGATATTCACATTTGAATTGCGTCCGTGCAGGCTCTCCTTCCTTGTTCTTCTGTCCCTCCCATGAGCCTGTCCGCAGGCTAAGTATGAAGAGTATTTCGGTGAAGTGAAATATGTACCTGTTTCGTCCATGCCAAACCAGTAATCGTCCAATGTATTGAAATTGAGTGAGCGAGAAGTCTGCAGCTAATGATGCTTGGCGACCTTCCTGTTAAACGAAGATGTGTGCAGCTTACTGTTAAATGTGCGTGAAGCGGCTATGAGGCATGTGGTGTGCAGCTGAATAAGAACTCGTAAATCGTACACAATACATACAATAGCCCACTTCCGCGATATGCTTTACTTGTCACGCACAAAGGTTTCAATACGAGGCTCAGTGCTAAATTAAATTAATTATTTTCACGGAGCCTCGTATTGAAACCTTTATGCGTGACAAGTAAAGCATATCGCGGAAGCGGGCTATTCACAGGTTAGGGCTAGATTCCATCCGCCAGAAGGACGCAATCCCAAAATGCACTGCACTAAAATACTCCATTGAGAGCAGGAACTGGTGTCTAATGAAGTAACGCCTAATCAAACAGCATGCAGTATAAACGTTCTAAAAAAGCGGTTGTTGACAGCAAATACCTCGTGACGTAAGGGATAGTGACGGTTAGGGTTTCGGTTAATAGATGGGTTAGGGTTTCCGTTCGAGTCTTCGTGGAGCCGATATTTTTTATATAGTTGAGGGAAGCGTACTTGTTCGCCTAAATTTCTAAGTGCCGCTTTAGTTTGTACCCTAGAAATATAACATCCAGAAAATAGTACAGTGCATCGCAATTCGACTTTCTGGCGGATGGAATCTAGCCGCGACCCAATTCACTCTTTCACCTGGTGGCCATCTTGGATTCAAAGCGAGGCAATCCTTCGTTGTTTTTGAAAGGTTAAACTCGTTCTGATATCCCTCAGTGCGAGGCTAATCTAGCAAAAACAAAGGATTGCCTCGCTTTGAATCCAAGATGACCACTAGGTGAAGAGAGTGAATGAGCATAATGGATAGGTCGACAGTAGGGTATTAAAGTGCCCGCTATAAGCCCTAGCCAGAAATCATTATTTGGTCGCAGTAAAGTGTTTTAAATCTTGTTCAGCCATTTTTGGGTGATTTATGGTCGTAGTATTGCTATAAACGGCATGAGTTGAACATGAATCGAGTCATACAATTGAATTTCTTCATTTATACATTTGTTTTTCAGGTGTCAGACATTCGATACTTACTAACAATCTGAGAGAATGATCTTTTAAAACATGGAACTGACAAAAACAGAGGAAATGAACTAGAATTAGGTTCTGACTTATATGACGTCATTGAAATTTGATTCCTTAATAAACGAAATTGGCAGACTATTATTATTATTTTTCCTATGTCGGTCATTTTGTTTTCCAGTTTGACTTTTAAATCAAAGATACTGGCTAGGGCTTATAGGCACTTTACCCTGTATCCGTCACATAAAGGGAACTGATAATATTGCCTTAGCAAGTAGCAGCTATCACTGGAAAAATGCACCGTTTACAGACTTAGAAGAACACGTAAAAAGTCTGTCAACTATTTGTAAAATTTTTTTTGTGAATTTGCATGTTCACAGTCTATAAATGTCATTGTAGAGACTTTTTACAACTTCTACTAATTCTGTAAATGGTTTGATTTTTCCAGCATAGACAGCTAATTTGGCCCATAAAAGGAATCGCACAAAGGTTTCATAAAGAACAGCTTGCTCCACTTGTGCGCCACACGTTCTTCCAGACAAAATTTACTGGGCATTAATTAGCCAAGTAGTAGTAATATTTTAAAACAAGCATTGTCAACGTACCTTTCCCTCGATGCCGATCCCTGCATCGGCGGCTTGAATCATGCTGACGTCATTACCACCGTCACCTGACACAGCAATTAAGAAATGAACGGATCTTCCGTGTTTGCACAGGCTCATGCATGCAAACCGAGCTAAGTTTGGGATAATTCGAGCGGCAGAACAAACACGAGACCGCAGGTCGAGTGTTTGTACCTGCTCGAGAATTCTCCCAGATTTACCGAGGTTTGCATGAGCCTGTGCAAACACGGAAAATCTGTTTCATTTCTTTTATAAAATAATTATTTTGATAAAAGAAGCACTTACGGTGCTTGTCTTACGGTGTGACATCATTTCCATGTTTGCACAGGCTAATGAAAACATGGCTATCAGCCAATCAGAAAGCGCGTACTATCTAAATTATTTTATAAACTCCCATCAAACATTGCAACTAGTAAACATACACAGCAAACTCGTTCCCAGGGGTCTTTACGCCAAAGTAGCGTCGAAAATTCTTTCGACGCCATCTTGGATTAGGCGCGTAAAGACCCCTGGGAACGAGGTTGCATACACAGCTACCGCGCGCTGTATATTCCCCAATGGGAGCTTAAAATGAATTCGAACAACATAGAGGGAATCGTTACATGAAGACGCCTTCAGGAGAAGGGTATATACAGAAAATAAAATCACCAGTATACAGTACCACTAAATGTTTGTGTAGTGATCGCTGTCGATCGCCGATACATTTGTCGAGTAACGCACCCAAGCTTTGTTTTTTTAATGATCTCGCCGTTATGCTGGTATTACGCTTGTACAATTGCTTTTGTCTCATTATTAAGTTCAAAATTACGCCGGTCTAACCGGCAAGAAAACCTTAGGGAGTGAAGGCAATACCAACATTTACTGACGTATATGTCGAGGGCAATACCAACATTTACTGACCTATAGGTCGAGGGCAATATCGACATTTACTGACCTATGGCTCCCGTTCTCTTCCCAGTGTGCTTCTGTACAAGTCGCACTATATCAGCCTTCTGTTGCGGTGAACACCTACAGCAGACCACAGCTGGACAGCGACAGGCGAGTTCCATAAATTCCTGCTCGTAGTGAAGCAGGCAGACCTAACATGTGAAATGGTACGATCAGTCTTACCTCGCAGATAAACCAATTCTTAAAATGTTATCCCTCCCTTTGCCCGACCCGTTCCGCTCTCCTGCAACCCCAGTCTTACAGAAATGAAATCCAGCTAATCTTTTATCATAGCCTTCCCCTCTGGCAACCCACCAGTAATCTCAGAAAAGTAAATAGGTTCCCTGCTTTGCAGGCAACTCCGACTATTAAAAAAACTGATAATTTCCAATTACAATGAAACCTGAAACCACCATAGCGGCTGATCAAAGTCAGGATCCGGCTAATCCAGAGATCGAATTGGAATTTAGCGTGTTGGTCTTTGTGGATGGAGGAAACCTGAAGACCCGGAGAAAAACCCTCGGAGCAAGGGCGAGATACCAATAAACTAAACTCACATATGGCGCTACGTCCAGGAATCGAACCTGGACCACAGAGGTGATTGGCGAAGCGCTTAATCACTGCGCCGCCGTTTGGCTCCCCTGTAAAATGAAGTACCGGTGTTCCTACTGCCCATCGCTATAGGGGACGGAGGCTAATGACATCCAACATAAAGTACCCATAGTCCTTTTCTCTTTCCACAGTACATGTAAATATCAAACATGTTGATGTACAACCTACCGGGGTTTTACAGATAAAAACACAAGGAATCTTCAGTTTATCACTCGCTTTACTAATAAAGGTGGGCCTGGTTTTACTCCTCACGCACCCCTCACTACATTAACTGTTTTGGACACACAACACTCGACTCAGAAGTTGAATTTTACGGAGGGACGAAAACCCTTGAATACAGATAAGGAATCAACAACAAATCTAACTCACATACGGTGCCCGATCCGGGAATCAAACCCGAGACTGCAGTGGTAAGAGGCGAGTGTTTTGCCACTGCGCCAACCTGCATCCCCTAGACTTCGTCTCGTCTAAGCGGCATTTACAGCCGTTCTTTTGGATGAAACAATAGACTATATCGCAACCCCGCCGTCGCAGTGCACTCTGGGATGGATATCTCAGTTTTCCATTGTTGTTGTTAGGCGGCCATCTTGGATTTAACAATGGAAACTGAGATATCCATCCCAGAATGCACTGCGACGGCGGGGTTGCGATATCGTCAATGAAAGTTACTCAGCTCACCTCCAGCGAGTCGCCCTTTATGATCAGTGCACAGTCGTGCTTTCTTCGAAAGGAATTAATCTCCAAGTGTGCTTCACTGCGGGAGGACACCTGGAAAAAAACGCGCTTACTGACCAACTTTGTTACATTCATTTTACTTGGAATAGCCCACTTTCGATATATTTATTTATTTATTAAGCTTCGCCTGAAGGAAAAATACATATCACGAATGATACCACGAACGATAGTTTTAACAAATTACAATGATGTAGAAACAAAATGATAAAAGACAGGGTGACCGCAACAGCTAAAGCCAATTACTGCGGGCCCATGACACTAAAATAAATTAATAATAGTCAAAGAAAGAACTAATGATAAGGATTTCACAACCACAAGGTGACTAAAAACAACAAGTTAAAGGACTGAGTAGGCTACGGACAGAGTTACATTTTACACAAACTGACTTCCATGTGCGCGGATTGTCTGGGTTATAAGATGTTTTCAGGGCTGACGTATAATATTGTAAAAGGTGAGACTTGCAGGAGGACAGTGAAAGTGCTGGTTGTTGGGTTTCCTTAGGTAAAATTCGGTTCCAAATATGCGGTTTACTTGTCACGCAGAAAGGTCGCGACGCTCAATTTATTCTATTCTCCGACAATAACATTAATTTACCCCGGAGCCTCACATTGAAACCTTTGTGCGACAAGTGAATCATGTATTGAAAGTGGTCTGTTGGTTTCAATAGGAATTTACATGATGACGTCACGTACTGCTACTTCCAGAATCATATCCGCGGATTCTTTTGTTCCATTGTCTTGGTATTCTCAGGAATTTTGAAATCTGATTTTTTTTTTAAGAATTCGAAAATAATTCATGAAAATGTATTCTTCATTATTCTTAATTCATGATAATGTATTCTTCGTTATTCTTAATTCATGATAATGTATTCTTCATTCTGCATAATGTACTTTTGCAGGATACAATCACGTGGTTGTACTGGATGGCAAAACAAGACACTTGTACGAGATTGGTCGTGTTATTAGTAAAACCTGTTTGTAAATGCTATTTTCAACCTCCAATCGAGCGTCGATCCTTCTAAAACAGCGTTTTGAAGTTTGCCATCCAGTAAAGCCTTCCCATGGGAGCACGAGATCGATTCATTGGTTATTGAAGTGATATATCAGCACGTGACTGTTTCCTGTAAAAGGCCAATTTCTGTCTTGGCGGAGTTTGAGAGTTACCTGTTTGAATGTGTAGATTGTCTGGTTACGAGATACCAGCCGCGAACTCTGGGCAATGCACGTTGCTGTCTCCAGTTTATCTCCTGTTAACATCCAGATCTGGGGAAAAACTCGTTATAAACTGCTTGGTATCCAAGTCAGGTTGCGCTTAATCGTAAAGGTAAAGCAACATAGACTGATAAACTTGAGGCCGACGTGGGACCTACGATTTTACGTCCTTATCCGAGATCTAATCATTTGCAGTTCGAGAACGAGGTTGTTTCACAAAGGAAGCACCTTCTACTCAGTTATTCAAGATCCTGAATGTTGGTCAGGTCGGGGTTTTGAACCCGCGACCTCCCGCGCGTTCGACCGACGCGTAACCATTGAGCTAACTGAGAAGCGCTTGCGTCACACTGACTGTCCTTTCTGAATCGCGTACCTTGATTCCAGCGTTGCGCAGTAACTCCAGTGTTGGACGAACGTCCGTCTGAAGGGTAAAAAAACAGAAAGTAGATGTTTGCACACAAAAGGAAGACAGAGGCGCACTTTATAAGGACTTAAATAATGAATTCAAATATTGACCTGACCAAACAAAAGGACCTCAGCACTATATCGAGGCTAAGTTGTGAATGTCGTCGGTGATCTGTTATTTGCCATCATTAGTTCTGATCAGTGCAAACTTCAGTTGTTATTTATTTTATCACTGATCCTTGACTGCTTGTCTGTGTGGATTCTAATGGATGACTAGTTTCTGTAAAAACTAGTGTAGGTCTGTGTCGGCGGTGAAGTTAAACACTGGTATCATTAACTAAAAGTCATGCAATGGATAAATAGTGACTGTAAAAACTAGTGTTGGTCTGCGTCGGCGGGGAAGATAAACACTGGTATAATTAACTAAACGCCATACAATGGATAACTAGTTACTGTAAAACTAGTGTACGTCTGTGTCGATGAGTAAGATATACACTGGTATAATCAACTAAAAGTCATACAATGAATAACTAGTTACTGTAAAACTAGTGTAGGTCTGCGTCGATGAGTAAGATAAACACTGGTATAATCAACTAAAAGTCATACAATGAATAACTAGTTACTGTAAAACTAGTGTACGTCTGTGTCAATGAGTAAGATATACACTGGTATAATCAACTAAAAGTCATACAATGAATAACTAGTTACTGTAAAACTAGTGTACGTCTGTGTCGATGAGTAAGATATACACTGGTATAATCAACTAAAAGTCATACAATGAATAACTAGTTACTGTAAAACTAGTGTACGTCTGTGTCGATGAGTAAGATATACACTGGTATAATCAACTAAAAGTCATACAATGAATAACTAGTTACTGTAAAACTAGTGTACGTCTGTGTCGATGAGTAAGATATACACTGGTATAATCAACTAAAAGTCATACAATGAATAACTAGTTACTGTAAAACTAGTGTACGTCTGTGTCAATGAGTAAGATATACACTGGTATAATCAACTAAAAGTCATACAATGAATAACTAGTTACTGTAAAACTAGTGTACGTCTGTGTCGATGAGTAAGATATACACTGGTATAATCAACTAAAAGTCATACAATGAATAACTAGTTACTGTAAAACTAGTGTACGTCTGTGTCGATGAGTAAGATATACACTGGTATAATCAACTAAAAGTCATACAATGAATAACTAGTTACTGTAAAACTAGTGTACGTCTGTGTCGATGAGTAAGATATACACTGGTATAATCAACTAAAAGTCATACAATGAATAACTAGTTACTGTAAAACTAGTGTACGTCTGTGTCAATGAGTAAGATATACACTGGTATAATCAACTAAAAGTCATACAATGAATAACTAGTTACTGTAAAACTAGTGTACGTCTGTGTCAATGAGTAAGATATACACTGGTATAATCAACTAAAAGTCATACAATGAATAACTAGTTACTGTAAAACTAGTGTACGTCTGTGTCAATGAGTAAGATATACACTGGTATAATCAACTAAAAGTCATACAATGAATAACTAGTTACTGTAAAACTAGTGTACGTCTGTGTCAATGAGTAAGATATACACTGGTATAATCAACTAAAAGTCATACAATGGATAACTAGTTACTGTAAAACTAGTGTACGTCTGTGTCAATGAGTAAGATATACACTGGTATAATCAACTAAAAGTCATACAATGAATAACTAGTTACTGTAAAACTAGTGTACGTCTGTGTCAATGAGTAAGACATACACTGGTATAATCAACTAAAAGTCATACAATGAATAACTAGTTACTGTAAAACTAGTGTACGTCTGCGTCGGCGGTGAAGATAAACACTGGTATAATCAACTAAAAGTCGATTAAGTATGCTAACCGCCGTGGGGAGCGAGTAGCAGCTGACGTTTCGAGGGAAAAGTTCTGACGCTCTGGCGAAGGGCTAAATCTCGAAACGTCAGCTGCTACTCGCTTCCCACGGCGGTTAGCATACTTAATCTACTCTTTGTTGATAAAAACCAGTGCGCGCGTTCTACGTTTGTCAAATATTTTCGAATTATGTGTTTATGTACACCTCGACACACGAATCACACATCTGTGATATGCAAATGATTCTACAGCACCACCCACACACAGACAGTCACCCACACACAGACAGTCACCCACGCACCATTCCCACCCACACACACACCACATCTACCCACACACCTGTAACTTGTCTTCTACTCCTGTTAAACACAGCAACTCCATGTCGTGCTCAAGACTCTCCTGTGCGGCATTAACCTGATTGGAGAAAAAATAATTAGAATGTAATTATCCCTCATTGAAACCTGACACGTACCCAGTCGATCTTTACTCTCTTAGATTATTAAATAACGATTGGGTACGAGTCAGCATTGAAAAGTAACAAGAACACGTTCAACATGTCATAACAGACAACAACGAGACATTCAAGTATATTGCACAGAAAACACTCACCTTGGCGGCTCGGTCAGAAATACTCAACTTGGCCTGATTATATCGGTGCTACAAAAAAAGTGTTAGATTCTCAACAACTTTAAATCTAACAGGACGTAGTAGTATCGTCTCTAAAACCCACAGACACTCTAATGTTGTGCCATTGTTTCTAATAGGACGTAGTAGTATCGTCTCTAAGACCCACAGACACTCTAATGTTGTATCATTGTTTCTAATAGGACGTAGTAGTATCGTATCTAAGACCCACAGACACTCTAATGTTGTATCATTGTTTCTAATAGGACGTAGTAGTATCGTCTCTAAAACCCACAGACACTCTAATGTTGTATCATTGTTTCTAATAGGACGTAGTAGTATCGTCTCTAAAACCCACAGACACTCTAATGCTGTGACACTGTTTCTAATAGGACGTAGTAGTATCGTCTCTAAGACCCACAGACACTCTAATGTTGTGCCATTGTTTCTAATAGGACGTAGTAGTATCGTCTCTAAGACCCACAGACACTCTAATGTTGTATCATTGTTTCTAATAGGACGTAGTAGTATCGTCTCTAAAACCCACAGACACTCTAATGTTGTGCTACCGTTTCTAATAGGACGTAGTAGTATCGTCTCTAAGATCCACAGACACTCTAATGTTGTGCTACCGTTTCTAATAGGACGTAGTAGTATCGTCTGTAAGACCCACAGACACTCTAATGTTGTGCCATTGTTTCTAATAGGACGTAGTAGTATCGTCTCTAAGACCCACAGACACTCTAATGTTGTGCCATTGTTTTTAATAGGACATAGTAGTATCGTCTCAAAGACCACAGACACTCTAATGTTGCGGGTACTCGAGGGATGTTTTGCTTGCACATGACACACGACTTTCTGAAAAATTGTGACGTCCCCAGCGAACAGTGCTGTATATACGGGTGACAAACTTTGACGACAAATGTTGGCAAGCAGGCAGCGTGACACAGGGAAGACTAGGTACGACTACTGCCTCGATTTCCTATACTTGCTCGTTATTGGCTAGATATTCTATTGTCGTGTCCCAGGCGCTGGGACAAAGTTTAAGGGTGGTTACAAGTGGGACAAGCCCGTACTTTTTGTTGCGAAAAATTCAACTCATTGAATTTCACACGATTCTTTTCCGGGATTATTTCAGCTGTCGCGTCAACTGTGTAGGAATGCACACGTGCTATTTTCACCGCGCGCTGGAGACGGGAGTTGTTCTAAAAGACGCGTTACCCGCGCAGATAAAAATCGCTCGTGTAACCACGGCTTTAGAGACGTAAAATTTATTTCTGTTTTTTTTCTAGTTTGCTATCACCCTAGTGGTAAATGAAGTCCGGCATTATGACCCACCATGCTACAGATTCATAACACCAGCAAGCAAAACGCAGATATGCTGCCGCGTTCGGGAATCAAACCCGGGTCACATAGATGAGGCCTAGTATTTACTACTACACCACCACATCGAACTGACCTTAAGCGGGACTGAAAATTGTTGGATAACCAAATGAGAGCTGACATTGTACTCAGTAGAGTGTATCGGATAAGTGGAGGGGTAGTAATGAAGAAGGGAGATTATATCGTTTGAACAGTATCTTCTCGCCCTTACTCTGCGAGTTTTTCTTACCTCAAAGTCTAAGTACTGCTCTTCTGTAAGAATTTTCTTGGCGACTACTAGAGTTCGTAAGCCTTCCCGCGCCATGTTACCACACTAGAATTCAAGATAACAAATGCAAATGAATCCAGATTCACAGTCTGTCAAACCAGTTTCCTTCATCTATGGGTCACAGATTTCTGATAGATAATTGCTACGTGTTATCTAGTACGGAAAACTAATGGTATAGGGACCACAACCAAACTAGGCCGTCGCCACCGCCATCCTCCACCTCAAAACTAACAAACTGTGTAGAAATATTGTGTATCATTTCACTCAAACATCGAGGGTGGGGACCTGAACTGTGTGTAGCCAGTTAACAGCCACCAATCGAACATTGACCTCATACCCCTGGAAATACTGGACGTCTTTCTGGGATGGAAGTTTGTTGGAAAATAGTTGGAAGTTTAATTACGGAATGGTTTGGCACACTTTCAACGGATGGAAATATGTTGCAATACCATGAAAATTGTATTGGAAACTCTAATTTATAGAACATTTCCATCCCATGGAATAAGTCCAGTTTTCCATTGGACATGCGCAACAGCATGACATAGCCACTTTAACTACTCGTTGTTGTGTTGTGTCAGGTTCAGTCCGTACCATCCGGGTCCTTACCTCTTCCTCGAGCCAGTCATTGTACTGTACTACTGAGCTCATCACAACGTCTGCACCCTTCAAGTAAAAAGTGATCTCACCAGACGACATGTCCTACGAAATAAAAATGCGCGAAGAGAACGAAAGTATGTGACATTTCCTGTGAGTTCTGTGCGCGCAAAGTATCAATGTACAAAATGGCCGGGCCATCGCCGGCTGCTAAGTCGGAAACTAATAAAGACCTGATTTAGGCCGCGTGTATTCCGCAATAAAAATACACAGTGTAATCACTACAAATCGCTTATATCGGGATATTTCAGCCACTGGAATACTAAATTTATCCTGAATATCATATGTCAGCAAGTGTTTGTAGCTTACAGTGCAAAATGTGCCTGAACCAGTGATTTCCAGAGACTATTCCATCTATCCTTATTCTGCAATACAGTCAATCGAACGCACCCTGCCGACATATCGTGTTAAAATGCTCATACGTAGCGAAATGATCGTGCAGTTATGATGAAAGAGGGCCCAGAGCGAGGGCCGACCATTTGAACAGGAAGCACTGAATTCAGTAGTCAATAAATCGAAAACCAGTCATTCATTATAGCGTCTTACATATCTATGTTGAGTCTCATTGGATTAAATTCACGGGTCGAGACAATTCGTATATCGTTTTTAACGCGTGGATGCGCGCAAGCGCAGAAACGAGTTATTAGTAGGGGGGAATCGTGTCACTCACTCACTCATTAAGGTGTTAGCACGCCAAAAAGTCCGGGAACGAGCTTGATGTTTGCAAGCGATATTCGATTTATTCAATATTTGCATATCGATATTAAAGTTTCATCAATCGATGTTTCAATGAGCTCTTATCACATGGCGGCCATGTCGAGTCCCAGGAGAATAAAAACCTTTGTTTTCGTCCGGTAAACTCGTTCTGAAACCCACCAGTGCGAGGCTACCGGGGCCAAAACCACTGTTTTATCCAAGATGGCCGAACTGTGATAATAGCCCATACAAGTGCATAAAATGTTCCTTGTCTCCAACGCCGGTTTGCTCTTCATTACTGCGGCATGTCGTGACATTGAAATGGCTTCCCATTGCTCTTATACTTCTGGTCCAATCACAATGCAGAATGACAGCACTGCAATATTAGAGTAGATTTTGTATGAGTAGGGCAAAGTACGACATGTCATTAGCCTTACCGTAACCGTACCGTGTAACTCTCTAATATGATTGGATCAGAAATACAAAAACAATGGGAAACCATTTCAAAGTCATGGCATGCCGTACAGTAACCGTGCTGTAGTTATTGCCGTAGTTTGTCCCACTCATACGAAATCTGCTCTATAATATGGCTGCGGTACCGCTAGAGTATTGCCTTATTTCATTCCCACTCGAACGAAATCTGCTCTACAATTTCATTCCAAATAGTCCCTCACACCTACCCTAACAATTATACCCATCCGTTTGGTGTCTGAAGTGAAAGGAAAGATCTGTAGGATGTTGAACACGAGGACTTGGCCTGTAGGTGTGCGAACATGCATGGTGGAGAAGTCACGATGAACAAGCGCTAAGCCCACATCCTCTGTCCATGTTACCAAGGCAACCTAAAATAATGACGTCATTAGACCTTACGTCACATGCTAGACGAATAGAGGTAATCGGCTAACTCTGTTGCCACCCAATTCAGATCATGTGATGTAACACATTACTCTGGAGAATTGACTCTTTGAAAATTGATTTTATTATTCAGATAGGCATGACTGCATTATGATTAGAATGAAAAAGGAATAATTCCCCAGAGTAGCATCTGTTTACATCACATGATCTGAATTGGGTGGTAACAGAGTTAGCCGATTATCTCTCTCTCTCTTTAAGTCATTCTTTACAATTTGTCTTTTTAGCATACAGAATTTTTTTCCTGATAAACAACAAAATTAATTAATTTCATTACTTGAAAGAGGATATCGAAAATAGTTATCAGGGCAAGTTCGAAACTTCCCCTCCCCCCTTGGCATCAAATTGTCTCTGGCCATTACCTCATCTGGAATACCGCTTTTTTGTTTGTCCACTTCCCCTCCCCGCTTGGTATCAAATTGTCTCTGGCCATTACCTCATCAGTAATACCGCGTGTTTGCTTATCCACTTCCCCTCCCCCCTTGGTATCAAATTGTATTTGGCCATTACCTCATCTGGAATACCGCTTTTTTGTTTGTCCACTTCCCCTCCCCGCTTGGTATCAAATTGTATTTGGCCATTACCTCATCAGTAATACTGCTTGTCCCCTCCCCCCTTGGTATCAAATTGTATTTGGCCATTACCTCATCAGGACTAGACGCTTGATACGACACGTCTCTTTTAGTGGGTCTTGTCGTGTCGTTGCCACTAAATATCTCCATATCACTTTCCTCGCTTGCTACAGAGTCCAGTCGAGCTCGGTCGTCGCCTTCCTCCTTAACTGGCGTGACATTGTGACATAACGCAAGCGCCTTGACTGCCTCGTGAACGCGCGTCACGATAGTACGGCGAACCTGTTAAGAGAGTTTCATAAGCTGTTACGCAATGCTGCATGACGAAAAGTGTCACGTTATTTTCCATTCGCACATAAAAGTCAGATTTGAGTTTTAAGATTATTATTTTGTGGCTAAAGGGTAATAATTGTTTTGATTTTGCCAACCCAACCATATGCGCAAGGTTACCGACCATTTCCAGATGTTTTAATATGTTTAATCCTGGTTTAATAGGCTGGCGCTCGAAACGTCAGCTGCTACTCGCTTTCCACGGCGGTTAGCATACTTCAATCGACTTTAGTTGATTATACCAGTTTTAATATGTTACTCTGGCTTCAGAAAACCCCGCAATGAGATTGCTTTGAGAGTTATAAAACCGTATTTTGTTTGGTAATTTCACCGTCGGAGAGACTGCCGCTCTGCGTAGAATCAGGAACTTTATTGATAGTGACACGGCATTGAAACTATATAAGGCGTATATCCTCCCTCATTTTGACTACTGTAGCCCTCTTTTAATAGGAATCAATAATACCTTATCAGATAAGTTAGAGCATACTAACTATTATATACTCAGAACTCTTTTTAAGATACCTAAGTCTATTAGATATGAACAGATTTTGTCACAGTATAACTTAGAATCTATTAAGCATATATAGGCGCTGTGCGCAAGCTCTTACACTTATTTATAAAGGTTATCCTAACTATATAATATGTTTAGCATCAAAAACTGTACTTACAATCTCCGTGGAAATGGAAGTAGACTTACTCAGCCGGCCCCCAATACTAGTTTCAAACACAGATCTTTTTCGTATATTGCATGCCGACTCTGGAACAAACTACCTATTCATGTAAGGGCTCCTTAATCTTAAAAACTTTGCTGCAAAGCTTAAGAAACTTAAATTAGGCCAAGACGAGTGCCTTTGTATCCAGTGCTCTAGCTAGTGCTAGCCAGCTCATGACATTATCTTAGGATTATTATCATAGATTTTTATCGTAGTTTCTATAATGATACTCGGTTGAATTTTCTCTTGAACCATTCTTCCATAGTTACCTTAATTAATTAATTAATTAATTAATTAATTAATTAATTAATTAATTAATGATGTTTTGTAGATGTATTGTAGTTTGTTATTGTAGAGACACGTACATTTTTGTAACGAGCCTTTTTAGGCTCAGTAATGTCACGTGGATAAATAAAGCTTATCTTATCTTAGTCACCTCATATGAAATCTAAATCAGAGAGAGCCTATGGCGGTAGTCTTTTTTTCTCTGTAAGCTATAAATACTTTTTTAATGAGAGCTTCAATGTGGTTCACAATTCCTGAAAGATATTTCTAAAGGCCTCATCCCTAACATTTATTTCAATTATTTTAGATTTCTTCGAATATAATTTTGGGTATGAAAACAGTGCTGAACGCTTGCGTGTCATTTTTTCACTTTCGTTTATTTCACTTCGCTATTTTATTTACTCTCGCCTTGCTGGCTGTCGTACGTTCGTACGTGACGACCTTAGGGACGGACCATTTTAAAAGTGTTTGGGGGAGCAAATATGGAATGTTTCTATAGTCCGAAAAAAAAATCGTGCAAAGGATCGTGCCCACAAAAAAATTCCTGCACAATCAAACAGTCCCAAAAAATTCAAGCAAACGGAAAAAGTCCCACCCCCAATCACTTTTCTAATGGTCCGTCCCTTGCTTTGTTTTGTAGACCAGATACAACACCATGGCGCAATAAGCTTTGCTGCTCGCGTCACCAAAGCCGCGTAGGCAGCACTCAATAACTTCTGTGTAGCAGAATAAATTAAGTTCAGCCAGGCAAACAAAACATTCATATCGGCCACAGCATTTCAAAGCACTCAGCTGTTCGACTTTACTGAAGCATATCGCTTATGGGACAAAATAAACTCAAGCTGGCTGCATATTGTGATGGCGAATTGACATATGACGATTCCCAAACTCGAATTCATACATCCAGGGCAGCAAAACGGTGTAGAAGGGCAATTTTACTTTATCAAAATGGAACGAATCCCACGGAGAGCATTTCTGCCGCTTATTCGACGACAGAACTAAAGGTTTGTGAGTACTAATTGTCTTCCAGCCTTTAAAATCATACCTGACTTCAGTACTAGTTGTTTCGTTTTTTCGGGTTGACAATTCCGACTACAGTCTCGAAAACCTGTACCTATATTTATGAACTTCAACTCAATGAAAGAAAGGAATGAAAATAGTGGAAATATTGCGACTTTACTTGGAGAAAACTAAAAGTACTTAATTTCTCATTAACTTCCGCGCCAGCAGACTAGTAAACATTGTGCGTGATTTCGGCCTTCTTTCGCAAAGCGATAATAGTTTGCATTATTTGGTTTCACCAGACTTCCTTTATATAAATTGCTTTTACCGATAAGGGGACTGAATTAAAATACTCCATCGGCATATTTTTTATCAGATGTAGAGCGCATTGGTTGTGCTCTTTGTACATAGATAATTCACACGTTGGTGAAACGGTTCACGACACTTTGAAAATGAAGTCAGACTTGCTACTTTAGTCTACTGAAGTCCTGTTTATGTGGCATGATTCGACTGAAAAGCAGAGAACCAAGATTCTAAATCACCGGAACTTTACCACTGACCAGTTTACGCGAGTAGATAACGCTGACATATGAGCGGTGTAGAGTTTATATCCGTATACTGTATACAACATATTTCGAGAATTTTCTCTTTCTATATATCAATCTTTCTTTGTTTGCCCACTTCTCCTCCTCCCTTGGTATCAAATTGTCTCTGGCTATTACCTCATCAGGAATACCGCTTTTTTGTTTACTTCCCCTCTCCGCTTGGTATCTAATTGTCTATGGCCAATACCTCATCAGTAATACCGCTTTTTTGCTTGTCCACTTCCCCTGCTCCCTTGGTATCAAATTGTCTCTGGCCATTACCTCATCGGCTGGAATACCACTTCCTTTGTTTATCCGCATCTATCCAACAATCTTTCTACTGATCTAGGAATTTCTTTCGGTGTTTTCTCTTATTTTTAACACACTCGTATCTCTCCCTTCCCTTCCCTCTCCCTATTCCCCTCCCCTTTCTCTCTCCTCATTCCCCCACCCCCCTCCCCTACGCTTGCAACGCAGGCTATCTGTACACCATATTCACACTTAATTTGCACAATATTAAATGGGAACTGAATTTTAAAATAACTTTAGCTCAATGAGTAGATCTAAACATGAAAAGACTCATACCAAAATTCATTTTATTGTGTTTTGCGTCAAAGGAAAGAAAATCTGCAAATCTTCCTCCCAACCGCCGCTAAGTACAGACGGCTCAATTCCTGTTATCTTAGCCCGCAGCGAGCGGAGATTAGGGGGATTGGAGCGAGGAAAAAAAGAGAGGGGGGAGGAGAGGAAGAGAGAGCCTGACATCAAGCCATGGTTATTTTGATATCCACCCACTAATTAAAAGCATAAAATTAGTAAGTCATTCGACCGATTCATCTAATCATCAGACGGCGGAAGTGAAAACCATGTTTAATATCTGTCAAACTCACGCGTGGAATATCAAGGAATCTCAACTCGAGCGTAAAATTCAAAACAAAAAATATACGAAGCTGAAGACAGGGCCTAAACCCAAACCTGTAAATGTCAACGACTTTTGCAGGATATGTAATGTATGTTTTAAGCTAGCGTTTGGGAATTCAAATATTTCCACGGCGAGAATCTGTTCAAGCCTTCAGAAAGAAAAGAGGCCGAAGCCTTAAATAATTCTATCTGGTGCCTACAAAAGTATTGGTCTTCATATTCCGAAATCTGCTGCTCTATCAGAGCGAATCTGTCGTTCCTGAGGAAGGAAGATTCGAAATGCAGTAGAGAACTACACCTTTGTTCGAGAAGGTTTGCAGGATAAAGAGAACTCAGATAAAGAGAACTAGCTCGTTGCCGCTGAATATAAAGTCACCACCAAATCAGTAAAAGACACTGCCGACCACAATAACACCGGAACGAAGTTCTGCCAAAAGAAGCGCCAAAAACCATCCACGCAGCGTTACGAAATCATCAAAGCAGCTCGTATTTTCCGTCGGAAGCACAAGCTTGTTCCTCGAACACACCGGTCCATGTTTCAACCGTGTGCGTTTCGTCTAGCAAGACGCTTGTAGAGTTCCGATACAGGGTTCTTCAGCTCATCGCGAAATTCGATCTCATTACTTCTTCTGCATAACTAAACAGCAATTTGAAGTTGCACTTCTGTAGTTCCTCGGGTTTTAGGTCTGAAAGTTTGGCAGCAGGATAGCCTAAGGAACTTAACTGGTTCAATTGATCTTTCACAATACTAGCCAAATTAAAGGAGCAATTAAACCAAAAACGACAACCTGGGCATCATTTTCGACGTCTTTAACACTAGTGAATGCTTGGAATAACCTACATTTTCCAAACCCAGTTGGGATTACAGCTGGAACAGACAAAAGATCTCTAATAGCCTTGCTCCTGTTCTTTCTTTAAATTCATCGCTGAGGGAATTCTCTGTTTGTCGCCATACTAATTGGTTTCTGCTCTTATCGCATGCTACGCATGAATAAAATTTAATGATTTCTGTCAATCACGCATTTTAGCCAATAGCAATACGCGGCCTTCTGAGGCCGAGAGTTATCAAAATAACCATGGCTTGCCGGCAGGCTCTCTCTTCCTCTCCTCCCCCCTCCCCCCCCTCCCTCCTTTTTTCCTCGCCCCAATCCCCCTAATCTCCGCTCGCTGCGCTCCGATACTCCAGAGCCGCAACGCAAGCTACTGTTATCTGTGACGTACGATACGGGGAATAAATTAGTTTTGTCATGTTGTTCTCGGCGTTGAATATATGGACTAACGACTCATAATTCGCACTATTGTGCTTTCTTTGTGCTAGGTGAGAGATTGTTTTTCCTTGGTATGCATGACGTACTATACGGCGATAAAAGCACAGAATTGAACCGCCACACAAACTAGCTTTACCAGCGGAGAATCGGCTATTTTTCGACCTTCAAAGCGTATTTCCTCTTTTTAGACGTGCACCACAAAGAAATAAAATAGCAGAACTTATTTCTCTTGAATACAAGTTTGTATAGTTGTCGGATTGATTTAGGATTCAGTTCTCCTTTAAAGGTTAAATGTGAAAAATGTTAAATGTAAAAGTTAAAGGTTTTAAAGAGAAATAACTCTTTCCTCTAAAAGAGGATATTTATGTAAGTATAAACTGTTAAAATTTTAAAATGAAATTATACTTCTCTGCGTAGTTGTCGACGTTTTTTTGAATCTGGGGAAAAAAATCAAAACGAGGCTGTGTACCGCACGACTCAGCAAAATTCCATACAAAAGTTAAAAATCCCATCCTCGATATCTTTTCGGGATTTCGTTCGATACTATTAAAAAATGTTGATTTATAGGTCCTCTTTGAGATGACAGTGGTTATTTCACGTGTGAATAAGGTTTATCTGTTTCGTTCGTGTTTTTGTTTTCCTTTTTTATCACACACTCGTCCATCCCCCACCGCTCTATATAAGCACGAACAAAACACATCGTAATCTTATTGAACTTGACATTCACTTATGGCTATTCGTGAACACCTTTACTTCAATTGTGTTAGTAATTTGAAAAACCCTAGCAACATAAACGTATATATAGCTGTCGAGAAATCCTATACATTTCCCTCAAACAGCGACAATAATGATCTTATTCACAGTTTACGTTGTGTGATCAGATTTTCTGAATGCATTTTGAAGTTATGATCAATTTCCAACACTGAAACAGGTGGCTTTCAAGACTTATTTCCGTTCATATTTGATTTCACGGTTTTCACAATAGTATTGCACAAGATATTGTGTACCGCCAGGTTCTGAAAATTAGTAGCGCATGTTCACTGAATATTCACTGTGTGGGGAAAGGAAATACGAATTGAAAGAGAAAAAGTAGAAAGTAGAAAGATTTCTCCTGCAATTTGCTTTAGGTGGACGGGGTGAGTCTTTTCGTTTAGTTTACAAAGAAAGGATATTTAACAATTATTCACCAAAGCAGAAGTGAAGAGTTTGAATATTTACCGAGCCGCTTTCACCACTATTCACCGACACTGAGGTGAATAATTGTTTTAGTATATGCCACACAGGTGAATTATAGCCAGCACCAAATAGTTATTTTATTTTCTGTCAAATGGACAAAAACTCGCGCGAGATGATCGCTGCATCGCTCGGAGGTGAATAGCAAAGGATATCCCATGTTTGGGTATCCAATCAGAGCGAAAAGCACTATTCACTGGTGTGGTATATACTAATGCAGGATATCCCATGTTTGGGTATCCAATCAAAGCGAAAAGCACTATTCACTGGTGTGGTATATACTAATGCAGGATATCCCATGTTTGGGTATCCAATCAAAGCGAAAAGCACTATTCACTGGTGTGGTATATACTAATGAACTATATTCAATAATTATGTCTTAGCACTATTTTATTATATCATGGCACTATAATTGTCTTAAATTAATCAAAAATCGAAGATACTTTTCCTCGACGCTAATCAGTTCTTAAACCCTCGCTAGAATTCTCGTTTCTAAACTGACTTGTCTGAAAAACCTGCCTGTATAATTTTATAGTAACTGAATTCCTTCGTGTTTTCTTTGAAACGTCTGCTGATCGAAAAAGGCTTTTAAAAACATCTAAGCAGGAAAGGAACTTCTGCTCCTTACTATAATAACATTCAGGACTTTTTAACGGCTGAGGACTTTCAATAGATTTTACATCACTCAAAGGGGCGGCATTGTTAACCCTGAAATTATAAACTTTCTCATGTTTTCCATGTATACTGGATAAAATTCGAGACAAAGATTCGACTGGACGAAAAAGTCTGCTTTTAAGAGAAACTTCGAGCAGCTTTTAAGGGAAATTTAGAGCAACTTTCAATCGGTTCACTGTAACCGAAACTGAGTCTTGTTACTTGAAGGTTCAATTCGATTGACATTGACTGACAGTGTCCTTTAATATGAAAGAAAACCAATATATGTTGTTCCCAGAAATGAGCTCTTTCACAGTCGGATGTTCAGCATTTCCAATCACTCATTAACGCTTTCATATGTCAAGTAAGCCCTGTAATACTTATGCTAATGTTGTGCCATATGCTGACGTCCCTATAATTCAGTGTAAGACTGCGAAAGGGTTAAAATAAACTGACATTATTATTTCAATTAATAAATCCAGGAAAGAAAGAAGTCGTTTTCCGAGATCCAACATACAATTTGACTCAATACACATTTGGTTAACCTACAATATTGCATGTTAACCTACAATTTGTATGTTTACGTCATATACCATTAATGGTTCTAAGATCAATGAGGTTTCCGTAGAAAAGGACTTAGGAGTTCACTTTTCTCCTCATATGGCCTCGAACGATCATGTAAACTTAATTGTAAGTAAAACGAATAAGATGCTAGGCCTGGTTTACAGAACTTGTGTCAATGATTGTGACCAAAGCACTCTCCTAAGTAAGAGTTAAATACCGAGAACGGAGGCCCGAGGGATGTGTATGGCTTATTGCCGACGTTCGAGGTATTTAAGTGTCTTATTTCATACTTGACGAGGTTTTCGCAAAATTTTCATTGATGTAGCTCTTTTTAGGTAGATTTTGTGCGAGTACCAAGACGGAAAAAAGGTTCTAAATCATTATAGGGATATTTAGTAAGTTTGGCTGAAGCCAAGGTGAATGAATTCCTTGGAGAAAATAATAAAACAAATTCCTTAATGCAAGCGCAATTCAGTGTATAAGCAAGAAAAAACAAAATATCGTTGAATTGTATTGAATTGCTCGTTATAAATGCAAGGGATACATGAGAAACGTTCCCGGGATGTATCTGGATACATCGCGGGAATTTTTCTCATACATCCCTTGCATTTATAATGGTGTATGTATGGAAAATAAAACCTCATGAATAACAAAGAAAACCGTGTCAAGTATAAAATAACTCTCTATACATCCCTTGTTCGTCCATCCAACGAGTGCAAATTAAGAAGAGCAACAAAATTAATTTTGAAGTCAGACCTGGCATATCCAGAACGTCTTATAAATTTAGGACTTATGCCCCTTGAGCACAGGAGAGATATTCTAGATCTATGCTTTTTCTTCAAATGCCTCAAAGGTCACTATGATTTTAATGTGTATTCTTACACTAGGTTTAAATCATATTCCTATTCCATGCGTAATTCTGAGGCTGTTCTCTCCAAGGGGCGTTTTAGAACGAACGTTTTCAAGTATTCATTTTTTAAGCGGATTGTTGATCTATGGAACGGCTTGCCATTAGAACTATTGAAAACTTTAGCTCCTTTAACAGAAATGTAAATAAGTTCTATTCTAACAAATTCAGTACTCAAAAGGAGGCGTTTTCGTAGTTTTTAATACTTTGTCTAGTTCCTATGTATAGTTATCATAGTTTTATTCAGACATATTGTCTTGAGTGTGGTTGTATGGTATTTGGTCTTGTTTCCGAGGAACCACGTTCAGAGTGTCTGTATTGTTATATAATAATTTTAATACATGAAAAAGTGGTTTATTTTTATAAGGAACATTTTCATGTTCTGTATAAACCTTCCTAATTACGCAGATATCTTTTGTAAATATTGTGTAATTGAATTGAGTAAATAAATAAATAAATATTACAACTTTTTAATAGAGGATGGCAAAGATTAAAGTGGATTACAAAACCTTATTCTAGAAACTTGATTTCGGTTACAGCGGGAGCCAAAGTAGCGCAGTCGTTAAGCGCTTCGCCTCTCACCTCTGTGACCCAGGTCTTTGTAAACTTTGTGTTTCTTCACTGCCCTATAAGACGAGGGGGGATTTGAGAGAAGATTTTAGAAAATCCCACTTTCTCTCTTTTTATCCCGACTCGTTCTCAGTCTTGCGCGTTTGCTAATTGTCCCCGTCGAACTCTGAACTTGCAAAACAAAAACTAAACGTGGTTTCCTTTCAGCTGTCACTGACGATCCAGCGACACCATTATCAGATTACAACAGTCAACGGGTAAAGATGAATGCAACGGAGAGTGCTCAGGAGAAGCTCATCCGGGACCTAGCTAACCGCGAGCTCTGGTTAAAAATCTTGGAAAGCGCGTTTGGTGTTCTTGTTGTCTTGGTTGCATTCGTGGGTAATTTGCTAGTGTGCCTGGCAGTACGGAGAAACCCGACCCTCAGGATCATTCCTAACTACTACATAATATCCTTAGCCGCTTCCGATATGCTCATGGCTTTAATCGGAATGCCGCTGACCGCTGTGACTATCATCTCGGGAAGCTGGGTCTTCGGGGCGGCCCTCTGTCAATACCAGGGCTTCATTGGAACTGTACTTGGCATAGCATCACTTCTGAATATTGCGCTGACCGCGGTGAATCGTTACTTCAAGATAGCACGCAACGCTCAATATTCAAAGATTTATACGAGAAAAACAACAACCCGAAGTATTGTAGTCGTTTGGGGCGTCTCCTTGCTCGTGCCCGTGCCTTATTTAGCCACAGGTTATCGCTACTCGTACCATCCAGGGAAAGCGTTGTGCTTTTTTGATCTGGATGACTCCAGCCCCTACTACGCAATCTCCACCATTTTTTGCTTCGTCGTTGCTCCATTTTGTGTCATCATCATCTGCTATTTTAGAGTTTACACTGCGGTTCGAAAACACAACAAAAATCTCGCCACGAACGACGCAGTTCAGCGCAATCGCAACTTCTCCATCGATGAAATAAAACTTACGAAGATGCTCTTCGCGATCGTGCTCGGGTTTGTGATTTGTTGGTGCCCGTTTGTGGTAATCGATATTCTAGGCGTGATACGAGGCCAGTTCTCTCTCCCAAGATATGTTTATTGTCTGTATACCCTATCTGCCGGGTTGACAAGCTGCGTGAATCCGCTGATCTACACTGTGATGAACTCTGAGTTCAGAAAGGAGTTTAAAACAATGCTTGATTGCACTAAGCTTAGGGAATCGCCTGGCAATTTACAGCCTAACGTAGGGGCGTTGTACAATATGAATTCTGTAATCACAATCTCTGCTAATGACATTGATGCTAGAGGTTCTTAAGTGAACTGTAATAAGAACAGAGAAATCTGAAACAGTTACAAGAGCTGCGCATGCGCGCGCATGACAACCAATGTCTATTTCTGTGCTCTATCACTGCGTTCCTTCGCACAGAAAACGTTTATATTGTATATTCTACATAACAGACACGTGTATAGGAGAGACGCATACCAGTTACGTTTATTGGAGACGATTAATAGAGATGATTACATAATTTACAAGTTTCAAGATTAATATCTATGTTGTACAAGTTTCTAGTAGCTAAAGTAGATTCTATAGTAATTATGCATTGTAATACTGAATAAAATTAGGCCCGGTAGCAGAACAAAGTGAGTAATGTAAACTGGTAAGGTCAAGTGACTTCGTAATGTGATTACATGCTTATATATTCCAAGGGGAGGTCCTTAGGGAATGCACAAACGAATGCCCAATATAAACACATTTCTATTGAAAAGGGTACGGCCAACCCCCAAATGATAACCTTTCTCAAAACAAAAGACTAAAATAACTACTCAAACTTACAGAGTATGCTTTCCAGATGTACTCGAAAACAATTGAGACAATTTTGATGAAGGATGGCAAAGATTCGACGGGATGAAAAATACTACTTTGAAGAGAAATTCAGAGCAACGTGAAATCGGTTCACTGCTACCGAAATCAAGTTTCTAGAATACACTTTTGTAATCCACTTTAATATTTGCCATCCTCTATCGAAAATGTTTGAAAACATATCAGGACATTCACATGGTATTTCCCTTGTATCTCAGGGTGTTATTTTTGTAGTTTTGTTCAGTTTAAAGAAACTTGAATGTTCAATTCTAGGCGCACTTTACCTTTGATACGCTGCCGGTAGATTTTCGTGAAATTGAAGAACCTGTCGTTGCATATGAGGAACGAAGATGGGTTACAACCTGCGATTGGAAAAGCAAAACCATAAGTTACAATGGCGTACATCTTATAATGAATATAATGATACAACGGAACCTGTTAATTGTAGAACCTCTCGTAAGCGGACAATTCCTTGCCGTCCCCGAGAATATTGTATTATATGGCCAGTCAAGTCCGTGACCTATGATTGGTTATTGTTAGTGTTGTGTTATTACAAAATATGGCCAATCAAAAATGTTATTTATAAACATGCTAGCTGTGACTAAGACAGGTAATTTTCGCTTAGAAAAAAATCAATCGATAAAGCGTACGTTTCATCCGAGTGAGCACAATTAAAAAGTAGTCCTGATCTAGATATATTTGCGAGTTTTTCCGGGTTTCTTCGGTACTTGGTCACATTCTCTCTACTAACTAGCTGTGGTTGGTATTGTGGTAACAGACAAGAGTGTCGAGGTCTCATTCGCTAGTCTCATAGCCAGCCCGGGAGCAAGTAAAAACGCAATGAGCCAATCACACACTGAAGTAATTCATGGTTAGTTTAACTTGCACCAGTCACGAGGAAAAGTAAACGCAATCGTGGATAACTCTCGCTAAAACGAAAATTGATTGCATGACGGAGCCAAACAATGTTTGGTTTTAGTTTAGAATTTGATTGGCTGATAAATACAAAACATTGTTCACAGAGTCACTTATTACTTGCGACACTCAATCGAAAGGAAAAAAATAAGTCTACAAAAAACGCTGATAACGTCAACAAATCTCTAGCAGTTACCACACTCTGTGTCGCAAAATGTGTTGGACTTGGCGTGGTATTCTCGTGCCGGATTGGCTCTGTAATTTCTTTAGTTTTGGTGCTACGATACTCAATCAATCAATAACCGCTCTAATCTAGATCATGATTTAGTATTCATACATCAAGTGGTACCCAGGCCACACGCGGTAATTACCTCATCCATCGAATCTGTACCAAAAGACACAGTCCCCAGATGAAGGCGTTTGAAAACCTGAAAAAATACTTTAATAAGGACATTGACTAGAGAACGCTTTCTGTGTTATTATGCGTACAGTTTTGTTACCAAACGTCTTTAATACCAAGTAAAAATACTGGACCAGTCGGCGAGTGAGTACCTATTGGTTAGTAGCACCTGAAAATGCGTGCGCAAGTTGTTTGTAACTCCTGCAGAGTACATTTGCCATGTTGTAACTCTGTAATTTGATTGGATCAGAAGGACAAAAACAATAGGGAAACCATTTCAATGTCACGGCATGCCGTAGGGTAACAGCGGTAGCATCGTTTACCCGTTTGATCAGTAAGAAAAAACCTAAAGTCGTTAATATCGCACTACTCCACCGTAGAGCTCAGATTTCGTTATTTCGCACTATTTAGTACGATTATATAACTAATAAATAAGTATAGATAAAAGCTAGAAGGGTGATACATGGATGCTGTTACTGTATCTACTGTAACCGGGGCCACTTAGACAACGAGAACCAATCACATTGCATAACCAAAACAAAGCATTCTAACTTACGGCTATTTGGGCCAATCAGTGTCGAGTACAAGACAATAGCATTTCGACTTGCTCGAGCTTCGATCCCGTAAAAGGCAAATTTGGTGGACTCGTTCTGAAGTTGAAGTCATTTGAATGAAGAAAATCGCGTGGATATGCTAGGATTTGTAAGTTGGAATGACTTTATGTTCGTTTTGCAATGTGTTTAGTTCTCGTTGTCTAAGTGGCCGTGGTTACTGTAGTCACACTGTAGTTGTAATGTGTTTAGTTCTCGTTGTCTAAGTGGCCCTGGTTACAGTAGTCACACTGTAGTTGTAATGTGTTTAGTTCTCGTTGTCTAAGTGGCCCTGGTTACAGTAGTCACACTGTAGTTGTAATGTGTTTAGTTCTCGTTGTCTAAGTGGTCCTGGTTACTGTAGTCACACTGTAGTTGTAATGTGTTTAGTTCTCGTTGTCTAAGTGGTCCTGGTTACTGTAGTCACACTGTAGTTTTAATGTGTTTAGGTCTCGTTGTCTAAGTGTCCCTGGTTACAGTAGTCACACTGTAATTATAATGTGTTTAGGTCTCGTTGTCTAAGTGGCCCTGGTTACAGTAGTCACACTGTAGTTGTAATGTGTTTAGTTCTCGTTGTCTAAGTGGCCCCGGTTACAGTAGTCACACTGTAGTTGTAATGTGTTTAGTTCTCGTTGTCTAAGTGGCCCTGGTTACAGTAGTCACACTGTAGTTGTAATGTGTTTAGTTCTCGTTGTCTAAGTGGCCCTGGTTACTGTAGTCACACTGTAGTTGTAATGTGTTTAGTTCTCGTTGTCTAAGTGGCCCTGGTTACAGTAGTCACACTGTAGTTGTAATGTGTTTAGTTCTCGTTGTCTAAGTGGCCCTGGTTACAGTAGTCACACTGTAGTTGTAATGTGTTTAGTTCTCGTTGTCTAAGTGGCCCTGGTTACAGTAGTCACACTGTAGTTGTAATGTGTTTAGTTCTCGTTGTCTAAGTGGCCCCGGTTACAGTAGTCACACTATAGTTGTAATGTGTTTAGTTCTCGTTGTCTAAGTGGCACTGGTTACAGTAGTCACACTGTAGTTGTAATGTGTTTAGTTCTCGTTGTCTAAGTGGCCCTGGTTACAGTAGTCACACTGTAGTTGTAATGTGTTTAGTTCTCGTTGTCTAAGTGGCCGTGGTTACAGTAGTCACACTGTAGTTGTAATGTGTTTAGTTCTCGTTGTCTAAGTGGCCCTGGTTACGGTAGTGGAACTGTAAATATAATCAGAATACAGGGAAAAAGTACGCAGTGGTTAAAGCGCGGGCAATGCCGACGTACTGACATGTGTACATATGTGCGCAACGTGTGTGAGTTCATGTCTGTGCATGCAGTGCAATACTCACCATCTCATTCTGGGTCAGTGTACCCGTCTTATCAGTGAGTAGATACCCAATGCGTCCCAGTTCTTCGGGTATCGTACTGCTCCTCACAACTGTACCTGGGATGTCCTTGTCATGCGTTATCATCCACGAGTAGACCATTTTACCCATGTCTAGACTCACGCGCAGACTAAACAAATACGGAGGGGGAAGGTTATGGTACTATTATCAGTTTCTCAAACAGCACAATCAGATACTTGTATGCGCATGTGTGCGGCTGCGTCAAGCTATTTATAATAAACAGTGAAAAACCCCGTAAAGTCCTGTACATAGTCTTGACAAGTTAAATCTTACAATTTGTTACAGAGCAGGTATTTCACGAGGTCTAATGCGCACTGTCATTGGTTGAACCAGGGTCACGCGGCAGTCATCAAAATCCAATGTATCCCGCCACGTGATCACAACGTGACAGATTAAAGGTTAGGTTGAAGTATGGGGGAGGGGTGGGGGTGAAGTGTGGGGGAGGGGTGGGGGTTTCCCAGAAACCGAGATTGATTGTATAACTAACCATACTATTTTAAGATATATACAATACAATAAATACATAAGCAAGTCCCTAGACTATTAGATATAAATATTAACAACTTAATGATACTAAAATTAGAATTAAATACAACACTAGGACCTAATATCTAATTATGCTATTTTAGAAATAGATACAATGCAGTAAATACAAAAGCGAGTTCCTAGGATGGTGGATATAAAATATACATATTAAATTGGAACACTAATTGGGGTGGCAGCGCACGAATGACCTTGATTTGTGTACAAAATTGCCTATAGCTTTCGCAGGATCTGGTAGCTGGTAGAGAGTTAAACAGTTTAGAGGCACTGTCGTGGAAGGTGTCACAATCAAATGGAATAACTAAACTATTGAGGAGCATGAGCGAAGGACACTTTTTCCTTCAGGGACAATCATTAAGTGTTAATGACACTCCCATTAAGGAAGTCAACTTACCTGAGAGGAATAATGTAGGAGAACAGCAGGACGAAGCGAAAGAAGTAACGATACCAAGGGCCCTTGAAACCCTGCCAACATCGCACACAACAGGTTCATCAGTCAATGAAAACAGACCACAGGTAACGATGATAAAAAGAGAGACTATAGGAAAGTTGTGAAGCACATGGGCATAAAAACGGCGAACGAAACAATGCGTGTGAAAAAGAGGCATGAAGAGCCGTGCACTGATGAAAAAGATGTGCGAAGAATATGTGTGAAGAAATACGTGTAGAAAAGATGCGTGAAGAACGTGTGAAGAAACACTGGAAGAAACGATACCTGAAGAATATGTGAAGAAATGCGCGTAAAAAAGATGTCTGAAGAATATGTGTGTAGAAAAGATCCGTGAAGAATATGTTTGAAGAAATCAGTTTGTGAAGAAAAGATGCGTGAAGAACGTGTGAAGAAACACTGGAAGAAACGATGCCTGAAGAATATGTGAAGAAATGCGCGTAAAAAAGTTGCGTGAAGAACGTGCGAAGAAACACTGGAAGAAACGATGCCTGAAGAATATGTGAAGAAATGCGCGTAAAAAAGATGTCTGAAGAATATGTGTGAAGAAATACGTGTAAAAAAGTTGCGTGAAGAACGTGCGAAGAAACACTGGAAGAAACGATGCCTGAAGAATATGTGAAGAAATGCGCGTAAAAAAGATGTCTGAATAATATGTGTGAAGAAATACGTGTAGAAAAGATGAGTGAAGAACGTGTGAAGAAACACTGGAAGAAACGATGCCTGAAGAATATGTGAAGAAATGCGCGTAAAAAAGATGTCTGAAGAATATGTGTGTAGAAAAGAACCGTGAAGAATATGTTTGAAGAAATCAGTACGTGTAGAAAAGATGCGTGAAGAAAAACGAGAAGGAAAAATGCGTGAAGAATGTGTGAAGAAATGCGTGTAGAACAGATCCGTGAAGAACATGTGTGAAGAAATACATGTAGAAAAGATACGCGAAGAAATGCGTGATGTGTGAAGAAATGCGTGTGGAAACGTTGCATGATGTGTGAAGAAATACGTGTAAAAAGATGCGTGAAGAATATGTGTGATGATGTGTGAAGAATATGCGTTAAGAAATGCACGTAACAAAGATGCATGGTATGAAGAAATACGTGTAGAAAAGATGCGTGAAGAATACGTGTGAAGAAATGCGCGTGAAAACGGTGTAAAGAAATGCGCGTGAAAAAGATGCGCGAAATGTGTGAAGAAATATGCGAGAAAGATGCGTGAAGAAATACGTGTAGAAAAGAGGCCATCCCTTCATGTAGGACGACACAAATTGCTACCAAATTGTATTGTATTGTATTGTGTTGTGTTGCGTTCTATTGTTGTATTGAATTGTATTGTGTTGTATTCTATTGTATTTTTGGTAAAAATTTGGGTCGTCCTACATAAAGGGATTGCCAGAAAAGATGTGAAGACATGCGTGTGAAGTAATGCATAACGACAAGCGCGTAAAGAAGATGTGTGCACATTAATGTCATGCGTGAATACTGCGCGTAGACAGATGCATGAAAATATGCGCGTGAAATCTATGCGTGAGGACACGCTCCGTCTTACCTTCAGCCCTATCATCACAAGAGACAAGCCGAGAGTAGCCACGAATAACACTTTCGTCAGGTTATTCAATTCCATATCGATCAAACCAACCTAAAATCACAATTTACTATTCTTTCAGTACCCAAAATCAAATATTCAGCTTTGTGTTCAAGCTAAAGAGAACCTCCACTAAAAACAATGTTTCCTCTCAAATGTTTGTTATGGATGCCTAAATCTAATGCTGTGTTTGTTATGGATGCCTAAATCTAATGCTGTGTTTGTTATGGATATCTAAATCTAATGCTGTGTTTGTTATGGATATCTAAATCTAATGCTGTATTTGTTATGAATATCTAAATCTAATGCTGTGTTTGTTATGAATATCTAAATCTAATGCTGTGTTTGTTATGGATATCTAAATCTAATGCTGTGTTTGTTATGGATATCTAAATCTAATGCTGTGTTTGTTATGGATATCTAAATCTAATGCTGTGTTTGTTATGGATACCTATTAAATCTAATGCTGTGTTTGTTATGGATGCCTAAATCTAATGCTGTGTTTGTTATGGATGCCTAAATCTAATGCTGTGTTTGTTATGGATATCTAAATCTAATGCTGTGTTTGTTATGGATATCTAAATCTAATGCTGTGTTTGTTATGGATATCTAAATCTAATGCTGTATTTGTTATGGATATCTAAATCTAATGCTGTATTTGTTATGGATACCTATTAAATCTAATGCTGTGTTTGTTATGGATACCTATTAAATCTAATGCTGTGTTTGTTATGGATAACTAAATCTAATACTGTGTTTGTTATGGATACCTAAATCTAATGCTGTGTTTGTTATGGATATCTAAATCTAATGCTGTTTGTTATGGATATCTAAATCTAATGCTGTGTTTGTTATGGATGCCTAAATCTAATGCTGTGTTTGTTATCGATACCTAAATCTAATGCTGTGTTTGTTATGGATACCTGAATCTAATGCTGTGTTTGTTATGGATACCTAAATCTAATGCTGTGTTTGTTATCGATACCTGAATCTAATGCTGTGTTTGTTATGGATACCTAAATCTAATGCTGTTTGTTATTGATACCTAAATCTAATGCTGTGTTTGTTATCGATACCTGAATCTAATGCTGTGTTTGTTATGGATACCTAAATATAATGCTGTGTTTGTTATGGATACCTAAATATAATGCTGTGTTTGTTATGGATGCCTAAATCTAATGGATACCTAAAGGAGGGTAGTGTCTAGAAATCCAAGGCATTCCCTCGCCAAACGACAGCAACGAAGAAAGCACTAATGATATAGTGGTCAAGATTGGCGAGCTGATGAATGTTAGCGTGGATGAGGGTGATATATCTGTTAGCCATCGCCTTCCGGTGAGCAGGAATTATAAAGGCAAGATGCAGGATCCAAAGATTGTCGTGAAATTTGTGCGAAGGGATATCAAGGAGCTATTTTATCGATCACGAAAGGAACTCAAAAATGTGACAACGGAAGATCTTGGATATTCTGTCTCCAATTATATATATATCAACGAGAGCCTTACTGAATCCAACAAGGCACTATTCAAGGACTGTTTGAAAGCTAAAAAAGATCTCGGTTTCAGATTTATCTGGACATCAAATGGTAAGATTTATCTGCGTAGAGACCAGCACAGTCATGTTATACATATCAAGAATAGCGATGACATTATCAAAATGCGTTCAAGCTAAGTACAATTAACATGTATAGTTAAATTAACTATGTCTAGACTATTAGCTACTGACTCAAGTATAGATTGCTCTATTTGTTTGGGCAATTCTCTTGATATATCTGAAATCTCAGATAGAGTAACCGAGTTTAGTAATTTGCCTTGGCTTAATATAACTTCCCCTGTTTCAAATATTCCCCATTTGACCGATTTAGATGTTGACTTGAATATGCCCCTAGATCAAAATTTTAGATATTATACCACCCATGACTTTCACAGTGACTCTGATATTAATGAATGCTCATCAGATCCTAAATCATTCTCGGCTTTAAATTGTAACATTAGAAGTTTAGCAGCTAACCATGATAATTTGCTGCATATGCTTTCTGATTTAAACTTCTCATTTTCATTAATTGGACTTACTGAAACTAAATTTAGAGTTGATAAGAATATATTGTTAAATGTCAACATACCAGGATATAATTTAATCTCTCAACCCAGTCTTTCAAATGCAGGGGGGGTTGCTTTTTATGTTAAAAATAATTTGAATCTTACTATTCGGTCAGAATTGACAACCTCTAATATGGATTTTGAAACTCTTTGGATAGAAACCCAGTTTGTTGGCCAACCTAATATAATATGCGGAGTTATATATAGACATCCTAATGGAAACTTAGATAATTTTATAGACTATATTAATTTAACCATAGAAAAAATTCACCAGGAAAATAAACTCTGCTTATTTATGGGGGACATGAACATAGACCTGATGAAAATTGAATCACATCCTGCCTCTGAAAACTTCCTCAACTCTCTTGGTTCTTTCTTTTTCCAACCTCAAATCTTACAGCCAACTAGAATTACTGATCACTCTTCTACACTAATTGATAACATTTTCTTTAATTCTATTGAACATTTTATTATCAGTGGTAACTTGGTATACGATTTGACAGATCATTTACCCAATTTTGTAATTATTAATAAGTTTTCCTCTCTTCCACCTAATGTTAAAATATATAAAAGAGATTTTTCAAAATTGAATGAGGATACATTAATCAATGAAATTCAATCCATCAATTGGGAAACAGTATTTACATCCACAGTTGATCCTTCTTGCATGTTTGATTTATTTTATTCTAGAATATCAGACATAATAGACAAGCATATTCCTGTTAAACAGCTCTCTAAAAGAGAAGTTAAACTCCGGTCAAAACCATGGATAACTCCTGCAATTAAAAGATCAATATGTGTTAAGAATAAACTATATAAGAAATTTCTAAAAACAAAATCATCTTACTGTCATTGTAAATTTAAATATTATAGAAACAAACTGAATCACCTTTTGAAAATCAGCAAAAGGCAGTATTACAATCACTATTTTTTGGAAAATATCAATGATAGTAAGAGAATCTGGAATGGAATCAAACAAATTATTCACTCCAAACCAAAAGCCAGTCAGAAAATTTATAAAATTGTTGAAGATAATCTTGAGATGACTGATCCATTAATGATTGCTAATGCATTTAATAACTATTTTTCTAATGTAGGAAAAAATTTAGCTAGTCTAATACCAGATTTTCAAAAATCGCCCATGGACTATTTAAAGTCCCCATCGTGTAACAGCTTTTGTATTTTTCCCACTACTGCCTCTGAAATTGAAACAGAAATCTCCAATCTCAAAACTGGCAAAGCTAATGGTCCTTTTAGTATTCCAATTAATATCTTAAAAATTCTAAAAACAGTAATCTCTAAGCCTTTAGAAACTTTATTTAATGCTTCTTTTTCAGCAGGTATAGTCCCAAGCAATTTCAAATTATCAAATGTAATACCTGTGTACAAAAAAGATTCACAAACTTGCCTCTCAAATTACCGCCCAATCTCTCTTCTTTCTGTTTTTAATAAACTCTTAGAGAAGTTAATGTGTAACAGATTGCTGGACTTCCTTGAAAAGAAAAAAAAAAATTCTGATAAACAATTTGGCTTTCGAGCCAAACATTCCACTGACCATGCAATTCTTAGCATTATCGATAAAATTCAAAGAGCAATTGATGAACGTGATTTTTCATGTGGAATATTTCTAGACTTTAGTAAAGCATTCGATACCGTAAATCATACAATATTAATAAAAAAACTTGAATATTATGGTATTAGGGGTATCGCTAAAAACTGGTTTGTATCATACCTCAGTAACCGCCAGCAAACTGTAACCATAAATAATACAACCTCAAATCCAACTGATGTTTCATGTGGTGTTCCCCAGGGTCTGTCCTTGGACCACTACTATTCTTGCTCTACATTAATGATTTTCATCTGTGTTCTGACCTCTTTGATTTCCACCTATTTGCTGATGATGCTAATTTATTTTATTGACACAAAAATCTTTGTACTTTGCAAACCAATATCAATATCGAGTTAAACAACATTCATGTCTGGCTGTGTGCAAATAAGTTGTCACTTAATGTAGAAAAATCTAATTTTGTAATTTTTCACCCACCCCAAAAGAAAATAACCTACAATGTTGAACTTTCTATAAATGATAAGCCTCTTCGACAAGACACATGCATAAAATACCTTGGAATTCACATTGACTCTAATTTAAGCTGGAAACCTCAACTTGACTACATTACTAAAAAAATAAAGAGAAGCATAGGTATTTTGTCCAAAACACGATACTATGTTGACATTTCAATTCTTATCAACCTCTATAATTATGCATTGATTTACCCATTTTTAATATATGGTATAATTATTTGGGGTAGCACATACCCAACTACTCTCCAACCTCTTTATATTTTGCAAAAAAAAGCCATGCGCATTATAACATTTTCAAAATTTGATGAGCCTTCAAGCCCTCTATTTAAGAAATTGAATATTATTAAGTTATCTGATCTTGCTTCAATCCATATCTCAGTATTTATGTTTAAATTCCACAATCAGCTTTTGCCTTCAGTTTTTAATTTTCTATTTACTCCTGTCAATGAAATTCATAATTATAACACACGATCTGCAGCAAAACAGTCCTATTATCTACCAAGAGCTAGAACAAACTACGGCCAATTTAATATTAGATTTCAGGGACCAAAAAATTGGAATTCAATTGAAGAACAAATAAAATTATTAACCTCACTGAGACAATTTAAAACAAGATTAAAAAACATATTTTTATGTAAATACTGACCCTGCCTATTTCTCAAGATAATATGACTGTTTTCTCTTTTCTCCTTTCTCTTTTCCTTTTATACAAAATCAATTAAACTAAGTAAATACATTACTTCAATTGTGTGTTAAAATAGAATATTATAGGGTTTTTATTTGTGCTTAAGTTTGTGTGTTTTGTGCCTGTGTGTGAATTGTACCCGACCTAATAATGTAATTTTCTTACTTGAAATCTGGCTTCCAGGCATTTTTAGCTTTTAAGTTATTTCTGGAAGCCAGTACCCTATATTACTTTCAACTTCCTTATGTTTATATTTCTCTATTGTAATTTTAAAGGGTACAATAAAGATGTTGTTGTTGTTGTTGTTGTTAATGCTGTGTTTGTTATGAATATCTAAATCTAATGCTGTGTTTGTTATGGATATCTAAATATAATGCTGTGTTTGTTATGGATACCTAAATCTAATGCTGTGTTTGTTATGAATATCTAAATCTAATGCTGTGTTTGTTATGGATACCTAAATATAATGCTGTGTTTGTTATGGATGCCTAAATATAATACTGTGTTTGTTATGGATACCTAAATCTAATGCTGTGTTTGTTATGGATATCTAAATATAATGCAGTGTTTGTTATGGATACCTAGCTAAATCTAAAGCTGTGTTTGTTATGGATACCTAAATATAATGCTGTGTTTGTTATGGATACCTAAATCTAATGCTGTGTTTGTTATGGATACCTAAATATAATGCTGTGTTTGTTATGGATGCCTAAATATAATGCTGTGTTTGTTATGGATGCCTAAATCTAATGCTGTGTTTGTTATGAATATCTAAATCTAATGCTGTGTTTGTTATGGATATCTAAATATAATGCTGTGTTTGTTATGGATACCTAAATCTAATGCTGTGTTTGTTATGAATATCTAAATCTAATGCTGTGTTTGTTATGGATACCTAAATATAATGCTGTGTTTGTTATGGATGCCTAAATATAATACTGTGTTTGTTATGGATACCTAAATCTAATGCTGTGTTTGTTATGGATACCTAGCTAAATCTAAAGCTGTGTTTGTTATGGATACCTAAATATAATGCTGTGTTTGTTATGGATACCTAAATATAATGCTGTGTTTGTTATGGATACCTAAATCTAATGCTGTGTTTGTTTCCAGTAAATTGATTTAGATTTAGATATCCATAACATTTGAGAGCAAACATTGTTTTTCAGTGGAGGTTCCCTTTAAGAGAAGTTTCTATTAAAGTTTAATAAGAACAAAAAAACAAATTTGCTAAATCAAATACTTAACCAATGATCGGCTCATTTTCCTCACCTTCGTTTGTGGATGGGACGTATTCATAACACTTCTGGTCTCTCTACCGCTGTACACTACAACACCAAGAGCAGTCCCTAAAACATTAAAGTGCATATGAAAATAGTGTAGAAGTATTACAGATTGTAAAATCACTTCCAATGGTTCTTTTGCAGGATACGATCATGTGGTAGTACTGGAGGGCAAAACATACAGTACAGCTCAAAAAGAATGCACGCGCAAGAACTTCTTTTTGCGGACGCAAGAAGTTGATTATTGCGCTTCTTTTTGCGCTTATAATTAATTATCAACTGCAAGAAGTTAGACCCGCAAGAACTTCTTAAACGCAAGAAGTTAGAACCGCAAGAACTTCAACCGCAAGAAGTTCAACTTAATTCAAACGGGTTGAAACTCTCTTACTTATTAACGCGAGTTGAGCCGCAAAAAGCGGATTATCCACTCTTTACTTCTTGCGCGTTCTTGCGGCTGAGCCGCAAAAAGCGGGCTATCAACTTCTTAAACTTCTTGCGTGTTCTTGCGGGTGAGCCGCAAAAAGCGGGTTATAAACTTCTTGCGGGTTCTTGCGGCGCAAGAAGTTCTTGCGGGACTTCTTGCGGGTGCATTCTTTTTGAGCTGTACTGTATGACTTCATTCACATGGTTTACAAAGAGGCACAATGAGGTATATACTTCATGGTAGTGTTTCGATCCATACAGTCTCCCTGCATAATCATTTTCTCTACTGTTTTACAGTATTATGCAGGGAGACTGTATGGAACGAAACACTACCATGAAGTATATACCCACAATGACCTTCAAACGATGATAAAGATGAATAACAACGTTTTTCCGACATGCTCTCTGTACCAAGCTTCAAATTTAATTGAAAAACACTTGCAAATCCCGTGTCGTCACGATTCCTTATAACAATCGGAACCACCACAGACTCCTGTTTCCAAAAATTGGTCTATTTCTAGATATTTAATGCGCTGTTAAAAAGAATTCTCAGAATTTCTTCGATTTATTAAAAAAAAAAAAATTTTCTTTAAAAAAAATGTTCTTTAAATAAAATTCGTTTCATATGCACTTTAAAAGGAGTTAATATGTCTGTCGCGAAAAGGAGAAATTACAGTATTAACTTCTTTAACGTGAAACTAAACTAACGCACACAGCATTGTTATCAGAAGTAGCTCGATCTATCTTTAAAACGTGGAAAGATCAATGAACAAGATGTGTGTATGCACTCTTTATTCTGTGCAATATTCCATTCTGAGTCGTTTCGAAGATCTGGATAGAAAGCCTCCCGGTTAGCTCAGTGGTTAAGCGCCGGTCTGTTGTGCGGGAGGTCGCGGGTTCAAACCCCGGCCGAACCAACACTCAGGGTCTTAAAATAACTGAGTAGAAGGTGCTGCCTTTGTGAAACAATCTCGTTCACGAACTGCAAATGGTTAGACCTTCACGTCTTCTCGGAAAAGGACGTAAAATCGTAGGTCTCCCGTCTGCCTCAAGTTTATCAGTCTCACCAGACTGTCACGAGTTACCGACGTTAAATAAGGTCGCTTTACCTTTATAGGAGATGCATCCTTTTTTAATCATTTTTAAGTTGTTCGAAGATGCGGGAGATACGAAACGCTATGGCGAGAATCCTACACAATCTTCTAAAGAAATGCTTATCAGTGCAGGCTAAAAAGAAAAGGAACTTACCAGATGCAACGACTGTGTCAGACCAGAGAGTATTCTCGACGCTAAGTGGTATCTCCGTCCTCTCTCCATCATACTGGCATTAAAAAAGAACAAAACTACATGAGCAAATGGAATAAACAAATTTACTTACTGTCTAGTCTTCTATCTGACCCTAGACCCTAGGTACATACAGGAGATAGCTTACCCTCGTAAACCTGCCAATGAAATTGTAGATGTCTTTCTGAGGTTTTTCAGCATAGACTGAAGCACTGATGTTTAGGAGATCCTGAAAAGAAATCAGCACAGAATAAAAAAACATCCAGGAATGTTTTTTTTTTATGCCATAATTTTATTATTACTACAAACCACTACATAACAAATAACAAATAAAGTTACATAACAAGTGAAACAGAAAATTTACAATACGGAGAAAAAAATCATAGCGAAAGAAAAAAAAATACAATTACAATAAATACAAAAGAATCACAGGGAATATCTATTTTGCATTTTTTTTTATTATTAAATCATAAGTTATAACATTTCACAGAGAAGAAAATATGCGGATACATGTAAGACAGACATATCAACATCGTATTTTCCTTGTCACTTGCGTTGATTGTATCTCTAGTTTGTGTCTCAAGAGGCTTAAAAATACATCGAAAGAGAAGGCTTCTATTTTTTGTGCAGCATGGAATAAGTACACTTTGGCGACAATTAAGCAGTAATTTATGTCAAAACAATCTCGTCTTATCATTTATATCAATTATATCATTTTCTAGTAGTGTTACTTTATTTTCATTTTTAAGTCCCCACCATATCTCTATTTTTTTCCCAAAATGTCCTTACATACTTTCTGTCAACAAAGAGATGAAATAGGTCTTGTATCTCAGAGCACAAGAAGAACATGTCATGATCTGTTATTTTGTCTCTGTATAACGTAGCCTTTGTGGGGAGTATACACGCTATGCATAACTCGCGCGGTCACAACACGAAAAAGAAGCCGGTAGGTCCTCTGGAATGTTGAAGTTGAAATACTAGCAGGAGGTGTGAAACGTGTTGAACATGATTGTTTAGTTGAAAAATGTTGCTAATCTGTCCTCATTTATCCTTTATTTTTCTTTATAGTACATAAAGGGTGGCGCAGTGCGTAAGCGGTCGCCTCTCACCGCTATGTCCTGGTTCAATCCCGGCTCGGGTCACATGTGAGTTGAGTTTGTTTGTTGTGGTGTTCTCTCCCTTGCCACGAGGGTTTTTCTCTGGGTTCTCAGGTTTTCCTCCCTCCTTAAAAATCAACATGTGAGCTTGAATGTAGTGAGTAGAGAATATATGAGTGTAGTGTGAGCGTGTGTGGAGTGAACCGGTACGGAAGAGCTCCTCACGGGGAGTGCCTGGTTGTAAAACAGATACAATTTTTTTTACAACCAACCAGGCGCATAGCAAATTAACGGCATTGTTTCACTGAACATTCGTTCAGTGCATTTCACAATCTCCCCGGGCGCTTCAATTTCAACATTCCAGCGGACCTACCGGACTCGTTGACATGCTAGTTACCAGGACTTATGCATAGGATCTATATTGTGATTAATTTTGAACTGAAACATAATGAGGCTGATGTCCTTAGTGACATCAAATGGAAGTTTAAAATTGGAACTAACTTCATTTGGTGAAAAACCCGCCTTTCTTATTCTTTTTCCCGCGGTGGGAGCTACAAATGTTAAAAATATAAGACGTTCTCTGGTAGACTTACAGGTGGAGTGATAATGGCGTATTTTTTTCTTTTAACAAGCGGCTGTATATGACCTCAATCTTTCTTTCCAATTACGTGGAACTGCATTTATTAAAACGTAATACGCTATAAATGTTGATTTAATTTTAAACTGGTCTATAAAAGCTTGGAATGTTAGCCACTTGCCGTTACGATCAAGTAAATCTTGTACGACCTTTATGCCAGTTATCATAAAATACTTTAAAAATTCAACTGTAATATTTTTATTATTCCAGATGATCTCGTTGCGAGGGTTAATAACAGTCTCTTTAATGTTCGACGTTATTTCTTGCCAGAAACCTAGGATTTCTCTGTAGAATAAAATAAGGTTGTAGTTTCTATATTCTTGCCAAATTGTACCTCAAAATCACAGTTGGATATCAGTGTTTGACTGACTCTTCTTAGCATATCAAGTGGAATAATTATCGTCCGACATAAGCCTTTTCACCCAACTGATTTTTAGTGATTTGTTTATTATTTCAAAGTCTGGCATACTTAGTCCTCCTTTATCTTTTTGCCGATCATTGTTGTTTTCTTTATCTTAGGAGGTTTCCCATTCCAAATGAATGCCAATATAGTTTCATCTACATTTTTAATAAACTCTTTTCTGATGGGTAGTATCGAAGCGATGTAGCGGGTCAGTTTGGATAACGCTAAGGTTTTTGCTATGTTAATTTTACCGTAAAGTGTTAAATATCTGCGTTTCCAGGTGTCAAATAATCTTTTCTAATCATTGATTCTAGCTTAGAGTTAAGATTGTACCCTTCCGATACGTCTGTATAGTACGAAAAAATGCACACCTGGAGCATACACATGGGTGGTAACACCAATGGTTCCTAGTGGCTTATGTGTATTATTAATTGGAGAAGCCGGGATGGCGCATTGGTTAAGCACTTTGCCTCTCACCTCTGTGGCCCAGGTTCGATTCCCGGAAGCACCGCCGCCATATGTGAGTTGAATTTGAATCTCGACCTTGCTCCGAGGGGTTTTTTCTCTGGGTTCTCCGGTTTTCCTCCCTCCGCAAAGACCAACATGCTCATTTCCACTTCGATCTGAGGATTAGCCGGGTCCTGGCATTGATCAGCCCTGTGGTTGGTTCAGGTCCCGTTAGAATTTTTTTTTTTTACTTTTACCTAACCACAGACCTTCCTACTTTGTCAGGTTAATTTCTAAACCGGAGCATTTCTTGTATTTTTCTAGTAGCTCCAAAAAATGTCTTGGTGACTTAATGTTGGAGACAAAAACAGTTGCATCGTCAGCGTATATTTATTTAGGTTAATTTGAAAGAACTCCTATTTATAGTAATGCCTAATATGTTCTATTCAATTCGAATACTGTTCCCCAGGACTTCAGCGGTAAGTATGAATAATATACCCCATAGTGGACAATCTTGTCACAATCCTCGTTCCAGTTTGAAAAAGGGCATGGCAAAACCACATTAACTACACAGCTCGAGATATCGGTGTGTAGAATGTTTTAATCCACTTTTTTAGTTCAGCCCAAAGCCAAAAGTGTCTATAGCAGTTTGAGTAAGAAGCTCCATGCAACACTGTCGAAGGCTTTTTTTAAAGTCAAAAAAGTGCAAGTCATGGAATATTTTCAATGTCATTCATCAGTTTCCATACTTATATATAAAATAGGCCGGATGTATCAATCTTTTATGTAGCCTGTCTGTGTGGATAATCAGGTCCGGTAACAGCTTAGAGATTCGTGTAGCTATAACTTTAGTAAAGCTATTTTGTAATTCGCATTCACGAGTGATAGGCCTCAAGTTCTTAGATAAAGACGGATTTTGTTTTTCTTTGGAATCACAGAAATAATTTCTCTTGTTTGAGAAATAGAGTTCGCCCATTTATAAAGAATAATTGAAACATTCTACAAACTATTGGTTTATGGAGTTTATGAAGCCATCCAACCCTGCATGGAGACTTATTCCGTGCTGCTCCTTTAAGAACCTTAGACATTCATCTTTAGTTTTTAAACCTTCACACATTTCTTTTTGGTTTTCAACGAATTTGCATTGTTGCGAATTTTCGAAAAAGAACGCGAAATCTTCATCATCTGGGTTACAATTTGTTGAACGTTGTTGAAATTTATAAAATTCATTTCACTTTAATATTTACAATTTCATTTGGATTAGTTATTTATTCATCATTCTCACGCTTTAGTATCGTAATGTACTTGTTGTCATGTGGACGTTCTCTAGATTGTAAAAGTACTTGGAGTTTTTCTTGCCCAGCGGAAGACCTGTCCTCTTCCTCTTTGTATTATTTAAGCCTCTTACATTTAACGAGCAGAAGCTAATTTCAAAAGGCATTTAAAATGATTTCGATGGTAAACATCACCGTAGTGTCTGTCCAGGAATGTTTATACTGAAGGAGAACTTAAGGTTTTGTTTTGTTTTAGTTTTCAAGTTAATTCCAGTTGGACACAACTTCTTTTGGCACTTTACATTCTAAATATTAGGAGAGTAAGCTAGGTATTTGTAGAGCGAGATCAATTGAAATTACAGCATCATTGCATATTTCCATCACATCAAACTCTCACAAAAGCATGGGTAAAAAAGCATTTGGAAAAACCAGGGGAAAGCACGGAAAAAAGCAGAGAAAAGGCTTGGAAAAAGTACGGGGAAAAACAGGGAAAAGCACGGGAAAATGCGGAGCAAAAGCAGCAGAAAAAGCACGGAAAAAGCAGGGGGAAAAGCTTGGGAAACGCATGGAAAAGCACGAAACAAAGCCTGGAAAAAGCATGGCAATAGCTTGGTACAAAGCAGGGAAAAGCATGGCAAAAAGCTTGGAAAAAGCTTGGAAAAAGCTTGGCAAAAAGCAGGGAGAAGCTTGGAAAAAGCAGAGAAAAGCATGACAAATAGCTTGGCAAAATCAGGGAAATAGCATGGCAAAAAAAACACCAGGGAAATAGCATGGCAAAACGCTTGGCAAAAGCAGGAAAAAAGCATGGCAAAAAAAACAGGAAAATAGCATGGCAAAAAGCTTGGCAAAAGCAGGGAAAAGCTTGGAAAAAAAAAAAGGGAAATAGCTAGGCAAAAAGCTTGGCAAAAGCAGGGGGAAAGCATGACAAAAAGCCTGTAGAAAGGTTGAGAAAAGGGCTTGGGAAAGCCTGGAAAAATTAGGGAAATGGCATGGGGGGGGGGGGGGGGAAGCATAGCAAAAAACATGGTAGAAAAGCATGGCAAACAGCTTGGAATAAGAAGAGAAAAAGCAGTGGAAAAAGCAGGGGGAAAACCAAGGGAAAAACTAGAAAACGCACGAAAAAGGCAGGTAAAAAAGCCTGATAAAAGCACGGAAAAGGCACGTGAAAAAAAGATTGGAAAACCCACGGAAAAAACCCTGGGAATAGCAGGGAAAAGTAGGGAAATGCATGGCAAACAGCTTGGAAAAAGCAGAGGAAAAAGCAGGGAAAAAAGTTTGGAAAATGCACGGAAAAAGCAGGGAATACGTGGCAAACAGCTTGAGAAAAAAAGGCAGAGAAAAAGCTGGGGGGAAAGCCTCGAAAAAGCAAGGAAAAAGCATGAAAAAAAACTAGAAAACGCACAGAAAAGGCAGGGGAAAAGCTTGGAAACCCCACGGAAAGAAGCACCGAAAAAAGGTTGGAAAACGCACGGAAAAGGCAGGGAAAAGCGTGGCAAACAACTTGAGAAAAACATAGGGCCCCTAGGGGCAACTCGCGGAAGGTCAGTGAGCTATTTTGACATATACTAAAAATCACCTGACCGATGACGTCATCGCTGTCATCACCACTAAGTGATTGATAGGGACCCACTGCCATGTCTGTCCAGGTTTGAAGTGTCTGGCATTAGAAGGGCATCGTCGATACATCTTCTCCAGCATGACCAAATTTGGACGCGTACCATAAAACTTCGTCAATCTTCAGAAAATCGAGCACTATACGGCCTATTCGGACAGCCAACGGAGAGTCCCCGATGTACACAGAAAAAACGAAGTACACACCATAAAACGATGAATAAATTAGCTCGGAGCACTAACCCCAATAACTCGTGTTCTGCGCTTGCGCGCATCCACGAGTTAAAAAGCAGAGAAAAAGCTGGGGAAAAAGCCTCGAAAAAGCAGGGAAAAGCACGGGAAAAAGTACAGAAAACGCAGGGAAAAAGGTTGAAAAATGCACGGGAAAAAAACAGGGAAAAGCCTGGTAAACAGCTTGGAAAAAGCAGAGGAAAAAGCAGAGGAAAAAGCAGAGGAAAAAGCAGAGCAAAGAAGGGAAAAGAAGGGAATAAAAGCCCGGAAAAAGCAGGAAAAAGCCCGGAAAAATGCCTAGAATAAGCACGAAAAACAAATCTTGTAAAACGACGGGAAAATCAGCGGGGAAAGCCTGGAATAAATATGGAAAGCGCATGGAAAACAAAGCACCGAAAAAAGGTTGGAAAACGCACGGAAAAAGCAGGGAAAAGCGTGGCAAACAGTTTGAGAAAAAAGCAGAGAAAAAGCTGGGGGAAAAAGGCTCGAAAAAGCAGAGAAAAGCACAGGGAAAACCTGGAAAAAGCACGGAAAAAGCACAGAAAAAGCACCAAAAAAGGTGGGAAAATGCACGGGAAAAAAACAAGGAAAGGCATGGTAAAAGTTTGAAAAAAAGCAGGGAATAGTATGGCAAAAAGCTTATTTGCCATTTATCAACAGTAATCTAGTGTACCTCGTCAGATGGCAGCCTTTGACATGGAGTCACAGTTAGCCTTAGCTTCCAGTCTGTCTCCCCATCAAGTTGATCAGTACGAAGAAAACAAGCACCTACAGTAGTGTTCAAAAATGTAAACAATCCATTTCAATAAACAGTAGTTGCACTGGACAAGAACATTATAACATTCAACAAGATGCCGTCCATGGAAAAAGGATGCGTGCGGAGACAATCTCTGTTTTAGTTTCAGGCGAAAATTATGACAATAAAAAATTACCACTTTTTTCTGATGTCCTCAAAAACACCATATCAGCAGGGACTCTCTGGTCCTAAAAAAAATCACCAATATTAAGGATTAGAGACTAGCATGCATGTTTTATTGACGAATAGAGGCACATGCGGACTGTACAATGAATGAAAAATAATGAATACGGAATGCTGAATGCCGAATGCAGTGTGAAGAAATTTTGAGTTCAATGTACAGGCAACAAGTGCCTGTGTTTGTCAATAAAACACAAACATAAAGTTCCTAACTCTTTTAATATTCAAACTGAGGTCATCAATAAAGCACTGTCATTTGCCAATCACCTGCTTGGATTTTGTACTGTGTATGAAGCTGGAATATTCATTTTGCCTAATACATACAATTCCAAAATTATCAACAGAGTGGTTTTTGATCGAGTGTCAAAAGCGATGGCTTTGGTTTTGCATTTGCTTAGCTTTTCTGTTGGCTATAAAAACGTTTTGTAATTATCAGCCAATCAAGTTCTAAACATCAAACATTGTTTTGGTCTGTCACACAATCAATTTTCATTTTAGCAAGAGTTATCCAAGTGCTACTCCAACTACAAATAGAGTGGATTTCATATGATTGGACATGTTACAGCAACAACTTACGGCATGGTTACCATACGGCATGGTTGCCATACGGCATGGTTACCATACGGCATGGTTACCATACGGCATGTTGTGACATTGAAATCGTTTCCCCATTGTTCTTGTCCTTCTACTCCAATCAAATTACAGAGCTACAGAGAGGCAATGTTACAGTACGGGTACAACTACTGGCTTGCCGTATTTCTCACTCATATAAAATCTGCTCTGTCACATAACATGTACCTACAGCTACTTCAAACAAGGTTGTCAACTGAGGGTGAATTGTAAAAAAAACCTTGTGAGCTGGAAGCGAATCATCTAAACTTGTGCTAAAATCTTAATAACTAGTGCTACAGAGTTTTAATAACATAATGATGAGAAACATAATAGCTAACAAATTATAATACAGTGGAACTCCATTCAGTATAACAAAGTGCCAAGGGACCGGAAAAATAGGTTCGTTATATCAAGGCTTCGATATATATGACTTCTGGCTACATGCGTATAATGCTTTTCCAGCAAAAGTTTCTGCTGGAGTGCAAAAACATGTTCGTTATATTGGGGATTATAATTAACCAGGTTAGTTATGACGGGGTTCCACTGTACATGTAGCGGACGGCAATGCCTGATGCACCTACTCCCTATTTGTACTGATCTATTCATGTCTGCATATCACAATAATAATTATTGGATAATTGCTCTGCACAACATTCTTATTAATAGTCATATGAAGGAAATGCTGTAATATAAATTATATAAATTATATATAATTATCGATGAAATACCAGTGTATATTACTTTCTAAAAAGTGATATCTTCACACATGAAGATATCATCACGCGTGAAGATATCACTTTCAAAATATGACTGGCTTTCAAAGATTTCTAGCCTTTTTATTAAGAGAACGAACTGGTATTTCATTGATAATTATATATTAAACAGAACATTACATGGCCGCTAGGAGATTTATTTCATCAACACGAGAAGATAAAATTTGTATCTTACTCATTCGCTTTGCTCACTCGTATGATATTTCATCAACACTCGAAGATAAAATCTGTATCTCTGCACGGCCATGTAACACATCATTTTCCGCAGAGAAATTGATATTTATGAGTACTACTTACCTAAAATCTAAAATGAATAATGCCAATCCGCCGTTAAACAATATGCACCAGAACAAAGAACTTTCAAGTTCCCGTATGTAATACCATGTAACCTGGCCTACTAACCTCACTTGTCGATTTGTGTAGCGAGAAGCTCACCCTACTCAGGCTGAGCTGAGACAGTCTGCGGGGAGGTGGAATATGAGTCCAAAGGGCCATATGGTGGGTAAAACATTTAGATTTTAGGTAAGTATTACTCATAAATATCAATTTTCCTGCGGAAAATGATATATTTATTTCGTAAACTTAGCCTAAAATCTAAAATGAATAAATGAATATCATGAAAGGTGGTGGGAAAGGCAACCTACAGCTGGGTACCTGTTAACATGGCTCCACATGGAATGGCTGAAGCACGGAAGCAGGGCGTTGAGAAACAGTAAAGGAGTATAGCTACATGTATGACTGTTTCCTCAATACATTCCAAGGTGAAAATCACGGGAGCATCTGAGACTAATGCCTGGTGACATGTGTCAGTTACCACACTCCCAAAATACTTGGGCTGTGACATACTTGGCGAGAGACACCCGGCGAGCATGCGCTGCCGCCTGTATAACCCTTGGAACAGGTGGGTACATCATGCCCAGGTCTGTTCGATAATAAGTGCCGATAAACACAGTCCTGTGTTGGAGAGCGCTCTGATTTTGCTCGACTGGGGAGCCAACCCAATCGAGTGGTCAGACTCAACAAGCTTTGTGTCTGCTGCATTAGAGCTTGGCAATGTTGACTTCTTAGAAGCCAGTCGTCCAGATAATTGTGAACTTGCATCCCCAGTGATCTGACATGAGCCATCATTGCGTTGACTACTCTCGTGAACACTCTGGGGCTGGACGAGAGGCCGAATGGCAGCACTCTGAATTGAAAGACCTCCGACTTGTACATGAAGCGGAAGAACTTTCTTGATGATGGATGAATAGGGACGTGGAGATATGTATCTGTAAGATCCACAGATATGACCCAATCTCCTTCCTTAATGGCGCAATGAAGATTGTGGGAGGTTTCCATGTGTATTTTTTCCTGTACAAGATGGCTGTTCAGAGCTCTCAAATCTATGACCAGCCGCATCTTCCCATTCTTCTTGGGCACGACAAACAGGAGACTGTAAAAGCCTGGAATGTGAATGTTGTCTACCCTCTCTATAGCTTGTTTCTGTAACATGGATTGGATCTCTAAACCCAAGTGCTGTCTCTTGCTGCTGGCCTCTGGCAGTGGGAAAGGCACTGGGTTGATGGTTAGAAGCGGTTTTCTCTGAAACTGGAAACCATCCTGGAGAAGCTGAATGACATAGCTGTCTTGGGTAATGGACTGCCACTGACTGAGGAAGAGTGAAAGTCAACCACCCACTGGAATAGAGGGTAGAGGTAGGTCTATTAAAGGCTGGGTGAGAGGACAGGGTGAGAGGACAGGGTGAGGCCAGCGCCCCGTCCAGTAACAGGTTTTTTGAGGTGGTCTTAGTATTCCTACTTCGGCCATACCTATTGCCCCTACTACGGCGTTGTGGCTGGGCTGCAACAGGGGATGAAGTCATAGAAGGCCACGTTTGTGCTGGCCGAAATGACTGTCGATGCTCAAAGGATTGTGAGGGCGAGATACCATAGCAGTGGAAGACCATGTTCTCTGTGGAGTGTGATTTGGCAGCCTTTTGCAGCGTTCTGTCAGCTCCTTAGCAACGGAAGTTATTTGCCCCGCAGAGAGTGAAGAGTGTGTAAGAGATGTGCACCGCAGGTAATTACGCAGCTGTTGATCTGTAGCTACCTTAGACCTGGCAAGGAAAGAGACTCTTCTGGCCAGTACCACATTGCCCACATATTGGCCACATGCGAAAGGGCCCTAGCCTGGGATTTCTTTAGATTAAGAAGCATCTGGGCTTTGGGTGATCTGGACTCCTGGCTGTCCTGGCCAACATCCACCAGGTGTTCCTGAAGGAGCTTGGTGGATGCCACTTCAAAATGCTCTATCTACGACAGTACATCCAGAGAGGAACGAACAAGAGCTTCCATAGATTTGAACTCAGAAGTTTTCATAGCTATCATGGATTCCGCAGGATCCAATAGTGCATACTTGCGGACGAGGTTCAACTGTGTGCATATGAATACGGTATGAAGAACAGGATATCTTGTGGCGTTTGACGGTGAACATTTCAGAACCCGTCATGGCTCTGTGGTGGGCCTGTAAGGAGTCCTTGTGTTGTTTGACTACGTCTCTAACCTCCGTTCCACGAATTTTATCGTTGGATTCCTTTAATCCAGTGAATGACTGAATGCGATGGAGGCAGGGATCTGGGCGACCGTTCCTCGCTTTCAGAGGAAAGGAGTTGTTCCCCAATGTTTCTGAAGACCCCAGACGAGGTACTCTTCTGCGACAGACGAAGAAGGTCAGACGAGAAGGCCACATTGTCAGTAAAGCCCGGAGCTTGAGTGTCCGAGGGCTGTTGACGTGATAAATAGTTCTCTGGGTCCACTCCTGAGTGACTTGGGAGCAGCTGGTGTGAAAGCTGGGAATCCCCGAATGCAGAGTCCAGGGGAGCATATAACGATAAGTCATCCCCGACTCTAGGTCGCTTAAAGGAAGATTGACTGCCGGATGCAGAACGACTTCGTTTCGAGCGTACCGAGTGTATTTCCAACAAATCTGGCTGAGGCTGAGCTGGTTGGCGAGCCTTTAGCCATTCCACTTCCTCCCTTAGAGCAGCAACCACAGCTTGATTGGCCTTAAACTGCTCTAAGAGTTCCCCCTGTGGCAAGCTGATCTGAAGCAGCCACCGAGGAACTATTTGGCGCTACTGCCGATACAAGGCTTGAACGGGCAGCGGCGAGTCCAGATCTCTCAAGAATGATTACGGACGGCTCCAAATGTTCGTCAGTCCTCTCGTCAGATGCAGACATGGTAGATCAGACTGGAAGAGATCATGTACAATACTGCTGAGACGGGCAACACACAAAAATATACAAGGTTGCGAAGTATCGCCGGTAAGTAACGTTACACTCAAACGAGAAAAGGTAACGTAACGAACCACGTGTCTTAAAATAAATGAGACAAAACGTATAAATATATCCAGCACCTTGAAAACAGAATAAGCTGGCTAAATAAACAAGGTACAACCAAAGAAGATACCTAGTTCGGGGAAAATTGCAAATCCAAAATGGTGGCAAGTTACGTAAGAAAACGCTACTCTTACCGCGAAAGAAAGACCGAGAACACACTTATCTGTGCCAGCAAGGTCCAAATAATACTGATAACCCTCAGAGCTGATGAAACTAATCCAAGAGAAGCCCCGAGGAGTCCGGTGCAGAACGCCGAACGGGATTTCACGCTGGAGCTTCACACACGTTGCTTCGAGCGTGCACAAACCCAAAGTGAGGTTAGTAGGAGTAGGGTGAGCTTCTCGCTACACAAATCGACAAGTGAGGTTAGTAGGCCAGGTTACATGGTATTACATACGGGAACTTGAAAGTTCTGTTCTGGTGCATATTGTTTAACGGCTAAGTTTACGAAATAAATATCCTCTATTTATTTATTTAATGAGAATGATGTACCTTTTCAACAAATATAAGATCTGACACCTTTATGGCTGAGCTTGGGACCATGCTTATACCTGAGGATGAGTGAACCTGGTCTTAATACACAGATATTTTATTAATCAAGAAACAGGACAGCAGTAAATTATTTGGTAACATGTGATGTCATTGTAGCCAAACGCCAATAGGCCTTTTGAAGGATACAGTCATGTGCTGGTATAATACTTTGTTAACGAATTGAGCTGACAGTGATTGACAAAAGGTAAAAAAAGATATGGTAAATGTTTTCATTTATATAGCAAATTCTATTTAAATATATATTCAAATGTACTTCACAAGGGAGGACTCGAGGTATGGACTGCTATTGTGGCACATTTATGTGCTGCCTTGCAATTTACAATCATGAGCGTTAATGTTAGTTGATTATTCAGAAAACAAAAGCTCTCTTGTTGTACATGACTTGTATTACAAAAGGGCCATGTGACGTCATAAGATCCATTCGATACATGTAGTGGTGCCCAGTAAATTCAAATGAGTTTTATGGACAAGAAGATCAGTCCATAACTGACACCTAGTGTATTATTTACAGGAAACAAATACAGCATTAAAGGGGCTATGTCATGGTACTACGCATGTATAGAGTCAGTGTTCGATTGTTGGGTTAAAACAGTTAAACCCTCCTTCTTCAATGCTTGATTGAAAGTATTTTCATTATATTACTTGAAGACTGTATATTTACACAGTTTATACAACAACAACAACAAACTTTATTCACACCAAATTGCAACATTACAATGAATAATAACATAAGTGCAATACAAGTGTCAGGTAGCCCGAAATGATAAAATATCAATCTAGTCAGGGCTACCTTTAAAAAAAGAAAATTAAATAGTTTATAAGTCATTTTTGAATATTTGCTTTGATTTTTACCATCCCACATGTGCACAAGGTTCGTCAGTTCATATGACCATCGCTGATAATGACAGTCTCTGGCCCAGACATCTAATGTAATGGTCTCTCATCATGACACAGTCCCTTTAAGATTTAGGTATCCATGACAAACATGTCAGAGCAAACACTGTTTTTCAGTACAGGTTCCCTGGCTTTTAAAAACAGTTTGATTTCAATTCTCCTGGGCAACCAACCTGTGAACTAGACAAACCTTTTTTTGTGAGTTTGCTGTACATCTTGGAGTTCACTTCCTTGTCTCTCCTGAACCTGATGAAGTCATCATAAGCCTCGCGACACATGGTAACCATCAAAACAAAGCACTACAAGGCACAGGCATAGTAATGAATAATATTGGTATTTATTATCCAAATCCCCTCATCCAAATAACCCCCTAGAGAACTTGACAGAAGTACAAATATCTGTTGTGGTTTCATTTTGTACTTGCATGGTTACCTTTTTTTTTAACTGGTTTAATTGTTTTACACTGAAAAACAATTTTCACCCACATGTAAATTCTTTTGACCACTCTCCCCTCCCCTATATGCTACTCACCATTCCCCCTACCTAACCCCTTTTCCCTTCTCTATCCCCCACAACCAACTTTGTAATTCACTCATTAATGACACATTATTACTACTTACTTTTGTTTAACTTTTTCATTCACCGGTAGTGGGTCTCGAACCTGCAGTAACCCTTCAATTGGTTAGACCAGAGCTTTACCAACTGTGCCACAGAGACTTGCGTTGGAGATCCAGTCACGTTTTTGGAATAATATAGCTTTTCTTATGGAAATTAGTTACTAGTCCCCCCTCTGTCACTTAATTTTATTCACGCATGCATGCAAATGTCACTACTAACAAAGTCAGACTTCAAAAACATCACTGTTGCACGATTAGAAGCGGGAAACTGTGAACCAAACCGACTTAAAACCAAACTAAAAGAAAACCAGAGAATAGGATTTCACCTCTCATGTTATATTTAAAAGAAAATTTATATGGAAGAGTGAAGCGATATCTGTAAAAAGTGATGAAAGAAGAGAATATCTGTCGTATGTCTCTTGAGTCAGAGCAAAATAACTTACTTTGACAAGAAAATTATGAAAGTAAACCAGCTTCTAACCTGACAGCAAAGAAGTTGTGCACAAAGGAATGATTTTCAAAATGTTCTCCTGCCATCAGATCTAGAGAATTATGTAGTACAGGGAGGACAAGTAAAAGTGCCAAAAATGGCCATGATAGGCATGAATGAAATCAGTCTCAGGAAGGTATTACACGTATAAAACTCAAAAAGTTATCAGACAACTTTCAGTGTCAGTTTTGTTGCATAGTAAAACCAGTTCACCCGGCAAGCACCTACAGGTTTTCACAATTGTCTGTATAATTATGTGAACAAAAACATGAGTGAACTGTACACCTACTGCACGATTATTTCCCAGCACAAGACTTATTTTTCCTTTTAAAGTCAGAGTAACAAAAATATTGGGGCAAGTGCAGAATACCAAATCCTTTTTTTAGTCAGTAATTTAGGGTGTTTAGAGCTAGTCACTAATTTAGGGTTTTTAGGACTAAGTCACTAAACAACACAGATTATAACTCTTCTTCAATCATCATGTGAACTAATCCAAACCCTACCCCTACAATTAAAAATACCCTAACCATCAACAATGGGTGCTCACTAATTTAGGTTGTTTAGTGCTAGTCACTTATATTATTTAGGGTGTTTAGAGCTAGTCACTAATTTAGGGTGTTTAGAGCCGTAGTCACTAATTTAGGGTTTTTAGGACTAAGTCATTAAACAACACAGATTATAACCCTTCTTCAATCATCATGTGAACTAATCCAAACCCTACCCCTACATTTAAAAATACCCTAACCATCAACAATGGGTGCTCACTAATTTAGGGTGTTTAGCGCTAGTCACTAATATTATTTACGGTGTTTAGAGCTAGTCAGTAATTTAGGGTGTTTAGAGCTAATCACTAATTTAGGGTTTTTAGGGCTAAGTCACTAAACAACACAGATTACCGTATTCACTAACGGATAAGCCGCACCTTTTTACCCAAAGTCTTCGTTTAAAATCGAGGGTGCAGCTTATCTGCGAGAACATCTACCAAACATAAGGTCCGGAAATTTCCATAAATTAACATTTAAAAGAAATACTAAGCTATACTAATAAATACTACAACAAACCAAAAGAAAGTAAGCACTGGCCATTGCTTTTGCAAGTTTGGTGGCTCCTAACAGATCCGTTTATGTTGTGAATATTTGTTCCTCCGCAAGCGATTAAATTCCACGCTAAATGCCCGGAGTACCCAATCGATGAAAATCGATCATCGGAAAGCCAATCGATAAATCGATATCAATCGATATAATTAACTAAATGATATCGATTGATATCGGTCAATCGATGAAAATCGATAGTCACACAAAAAAGGTGCCAATCGATAAAAATCGATTAATCGATTAGTATCGATTGTTTTCATTCTGTTTGATAAGAATCAAGTTTCGTTTTTAATTATAACCCATTGATATCCTGATACGTGACAAGCCATTTAGACGGCTTTGTTTTCCCACGAGACGAAAGTGAGCAGTGAACGGACGTTACTCATCAAGTCATGGCTACACAAGCAAAACTATCAGAAGTATCTATAAATTGTACGGTTAAAGGCTACCAAGAGTGCACATTTGAAGTGGCCATAGGGGAGCGCTTTACAGCTACAAAGAAAAGGGGGGAGCGTGGTAATTCATTGAAAGTAACCAACGATCGCGGGCAGCTTGGTCACCTCCAATCGGAACTGCATGGTCACTCCTTTCTGGCCGTTACATACAAGCATCCATGTGTACGTATAATTTAAGTGAGAATTATAGGTTCGCGAGATAGGTTTAGACGTTAGAGTGATTTTTCTTAACAGTCCGGTGTGGATTTTCATCAGCTGAATAGCGCAGCGCGTTTTGCTATGTTGAGTATTATGAGAACAGATTTAAAATTTATATGCTTATTTTAAGTTTAACTAATGATCTCATTATTATATACAAAGATCTACCGAGATCGGTTAGGTTATCGATTTTCATCGGAAATCGATAAAATCGATGAAGTTAAATTATCGATTGATATTGGAAATCGATAAAATCGATAGTCACACAAACCCTTCTTATTGATTTTCATCGATTTCCAATATCAATCGATAAATTGATATCGATTGATATCGATTTTCATCGATTGGTATTGGTTATCAATTTTATCGATTGGATACTCCGGGTAAATGGCACAATGTTTCTTTGCAGCTTTGCACTTTAACAGCAAATTTGTCAAACAGATCTTCCACCTCTCTTTGAGTAACAAGTTTTTCTCTGATAGATGCCTTCTGGATATCCTTTTAGGAATGATAGCAACAGACAGCTGATGAAGAAGCAAACTACTCCATGTTGTTTTGACTTCGTAAAACAAAACTTTTAGTGTCCAGTTCTCTCTCTTCCAACAGGTGCCTGGTTACTAAGCTACGGACAAACGTGAGCATGTTGTTGGCTTCGTTGACATCTAAAAAATTTGATCTAAAAAGTGATCTGAATGAACAGATCCCGGTAAACAAACACTATGGAAAGATAAATCATATATCTGTAGACATGAAGTCTGTAGACATGAAGTTCATACTATTTCAGAGCTGAAATTACAGGTACAACTTTGGAGTTTTCTCCAGTTTGAAAGTCCGATGAAGGTTTATACAATGTACATGTACATGTACGTTTGATATTCTTCCAAAAAACTTTTTTTCCCTGTATCAAGCTTCTAAACTTGGGGTACGGCTTATCTGTGAGTGCGGCTTATCCGTGAGTGAATACGGTATAACCCTTCTTCAATCATCATGTGAATTAAGTACTAAATAAATCCAAACCCTACCCCTACATTTAAAAACATCCTAACCATCAACAATGGGTGCTCACTAATTTAGGCTGTTTCGAGCTAGTCACTAATATTATTTAGGGTGTTTAGAGCTAATCAGTAATTTAGGGTGTTTAGAGCTAGTCACTAATTTAGGGTTTTTAGGACTAAGTCACTAAACAACACAGATTATAACCCTTCTTCAATCATCATGTGAACTAATCCAAACCCTACCCCTACATTTAAAAATACCCTAACCATCAACAATGGGTGCTCACTAATTTAGGGTGTTTAGCGTTAGTCACTAATTTAGGGTGTTTAGAGCTTATATAGTCACTAATTTAGGGTGTTTAGAGCTAGTCACTAATTTAGGGTGTTTAGAGCTAGTCACTAATTTAGGGTGTTTAGAGCGTAGTCACCAAACAACACAGATTATAACCCAACACAGATATTTTGATGGTACCTACATTTTTGTAGAATTTTATGTAGTTACAACATACCATGTAGTTTGGACACAGTTTAGAAATGAGGAGGGGGAGTTTGAATTAAGTTATAAAATATAAATTGGAGTTGTGCTCTTATACTCATGCAAGATAGTGCAATTGATGAGATATTATGCAACATGATCCAAGAGATTAAACCTTTGACCTTTGGTGTGCATATGGCAATAAACTACTTTGCATCTTAAAGTGCAAGTAAAGCCATAAAACAACATTAACTATTTTTGCCCCAAATTCTATTTCTAATATACTTCAGTTGTCTAAATTAGTTTTCTTTGAGAGGCAGGAGCAGAAATTAAACTAGAATAAACGCTACCCAAATTGCGGGATTGTTCATCTTGTGATGTCACAAGAAAACCTACTGGATTTTATTGTCAGTAGTTTTCTCTAGGGAGGGAGTTGATTCATCTTATGACGTCACAGGATCCATGAAAAGTAACCAAAATTAGGGATTAAATACTAGAAATGTTACAAAATTTGCAAGATTAATACCTTTTTCTGATAAACAAACACAATAGTACAATATAATTATTTATTTTTTTGACATTATACTTGCACTTTAATGATATGCAAAGTTACTTTATTACCTTTTATGCAACCTGATACTTAAAAAAATGTAACATTACTAATAAAACAAATAATATTATACATGTACATCTAGTATTCTAGCTTCTACAAGGGTGGCAAAGTCACATATTCCTTGGTTAAAATTGGACTTTAGGTATAAAAAACTGGAGAAAAACCCTTGGAGCAAGGGCAAGATAGCAACAAACTTAACTCGCATATGGCACCATGTTGTGGAGATTGAACCCTGAGGCCACAGAAGTGAGAGAAGAAGCACTTACCACTCCTTTAACGCCACCCTGGCTATACCCATAACTAATAATTAATAATGGATTATTATTTATTTTAAATATCATGAACTTACCAAAGGACCCCAGTATGTGTACAGATATCCTATTTTGAGATCAGGAATGAATTGTGACAAGGCTACCATAAGAAAATAAAGATTAAGGAAGAACTTGAACTGGTGATAAAGAACCTGAAACAGCAAATGATACACTGTATTATGATCACATTATCACAACAGTAAATAAAGTGGTTTTTATAGAGTATTATTGAACAAAATTAAATAGATGTCACTTTGCCATGGGTCTGTCCTCTTAAACATGCACAGATGACGTCAAAACATGATGAGAACAAAGAAGTACACCATGTGACACAGTCAAATGCCGTCACTTGATGTTCTCTTCACATTGTGACGTCATCTGTGCATGTATAAGAGGACAGATGCACAGTAGATTTACATCTATTGTTTCACAATAATTAGCTATCTTTTCAACAAAATAGAGCACACATAATTATCACCTTAATTGTGACATCATCTGTGCATCTGTAAGCACTCTAATAGATAATAGCTCTCAACCAATCAGAGCACATGCACATTTTTCCTGTTTATTGTATAATATGAAATAACCCACAGAAAACACCTGCTCTGATTGAGTGAAAGCTGTGTTCATGAGTTTATAGACAGAGAAATCATCTGCTATTTTTATGTGGTGTTGGCATGCAATGGTGTACCAAATCAAAATGGCAAACAACAAGGAAGAAAAGCTACAATGTTGACAACACTCTACTCAGTGCTATTGCCATTACTAATTCTTGATTTTTCTCATACTATGTCAGGCCTCCCAGTACTCTAGCTCAATATCATATTTACTCATTTTGTATTGATCTGATATAATCTAGGGTACAAAATAATAAAGTAGTTGTTGATTAATATACTGAGGTGATATTATCATTATTACAGGCCTCGAAATTTAAAGAAATATTTGATCTCAAAGTATAGACCAAAGTTTAGACCAGCTCACAGTTAATTACAATATTTTGAAAGGCATGGAAACATGGCACGAAATGAAATTTTTGTATGGGAATCCAATGCAAAATAATTTCCATAAAATCGAATTTCTGAAATATTCACATGAATTTTACAGACAAATGTATGGAAAACTAAAAACATGATTGCATGTTTCCCAGTGCAGCTACATCCCTCAAATTTAGATCAGTTAATCTTTTACCTGGTATCATAAGTATGCAGATAGTGAATATTTCAGAAATTCGATTTTATGGAAGTTATTTGGCATCGGATTTCCATATAAATGCTGTATTTCGCACCATGTTTGTACCCCTTTCAAAATGTTGGAATTAATCGTGAACTAGTCTATTGTGACAAGGTTTCCTGGCCAATAAAAACCTATCACTAAGCTGCAACTGATTATTAACTTTTAGTCACCAAACATATGTCTTAGTCGCATTTCGAGTCCTGTATTATTAATATAACATGAGATTCAGAACTCCACTTTGACTTACCAGTGGAATGAATAATATAATATTGTATTTCTGATTCCTTATCACATTTGCAGGAAATTTTTGTGTTGCAGACTGAAAAATAACAAAGCATAAAATAACATGCATATATAGTCAAAGTTATGTATTTTTTAAATAATTTTAGCAGTGATCCTCATAATAAATATAAAATTATATTTTGATAAAAAGAAAAACACACTCAGACATACCTCTCTTCCAAGAACAACTGTTCTGGCTTTCATTTCAATGTTCCCTTTGAGTTTGTTGCTTATGCTTTCTAGACAACTATAACAAAAAATGGAAGAAACAAAAACTGCAATTATTGATCCACAAACTTCGTCAAGTTTTAGGGTGCCTATTTCTTGTTAATTACAATATTGTGCATTATGCATCAGTCAATTCCAGCAATGCCCATCCCCCCCACATTTGCATACTTTGAGATCCTGAGTGGGGCATTTGTAACCTTATATCGGCCGGGGGGCCAGGCATTATTCTGCCAGGTCGGGCGTATTGTGGGGCATTTGACACTGCCGAAAAGAATTCTGGGAAAGAGACTGTGAGTGAGGTCTCATGGTAATGATGCCATACTGAATCAAGTAAAAAACAATACATCCGAGTTATTGTAATTACTCTGGCTGCCTGTGGATTCTATCTATTTCTCTAAACCTAGAAACCTGCAGTTTATACTGTCATCCATGTTATTTGTATACGCTAGGACACAAAAAAGCCGGGAAATCTATGGATGTTTAATTTTTACAACATAGCTAAAAAATAGCAGTTCCCATACATTCACTGCCCATCTAAAACTGATCTGCAATCAACCCACTCAGGGCCAGAGCTCTGCCGGTCCGAGTTTGAAACAATATCAAGTGTCCACCGGAAAAACAGACCAGTCACACTATTATTATAAAAGTCTGTCATGTGGTTTTAATAAGCATTTATTGTATATTAAACGTTAACTGTGTTGCGAATGATTATTTATAGGAATGAAAATAAACTATGTATTAATACCATTTTGCTCCACTGAGGCGGCTCTAAAGTATAATCATACAGCGGTAATACAAAAACAAAACAAGATAATTGGCAGATCTACAAAACGAACGGAAGCTATCAATGAATAGGTAGAGAAGTAGCACTTCTCTGCACCTAGTGTATTTGCATGGAATTAAACTTGGGCAGTATATCATTATGGATGTGCCTGGGGGTGGGGCATTTTCCTTACTTCTTTGGCTCCACTGTGGGGTATTTTAACACCTTTGGGGGGGGGGGGGGGGGGGGGGGGTGGGGGAGGATGGGCATTACTGGAATTGACTGATGCATTAATAATAATAATAATAATAATAATATTTTGACAGGAAAGCTCCACTCACAATTTGTGTTTTTCAGGGAGGTCCTGTATTAAAAATATATATTTCACTAATATATGGAAAACAGAAAAGATAAATGGTTGAAATAAAATAGAAATAGAACAAGGATTATTATGAAATTAAGTTACAATGTATGTGCCAGTAAGATTTAAAAATTGATAATGTAGTTGATTGTATAACTTCAGAGTCTAAAGAGTTCCAGTCTAATAGTGCATGGTAGGTAAACTTCTGTTGTCCCCAATTCCTACGTGCGAATGGCAAATGTAGATTGTGCTGACGGCGTGTATTATATGTATGAAAGTCGTGATTCTTCTTTAATTTAAAGTTGAAGTCCACCATGCTATTTAAGCATTTGAAGATAGTAATACAGCGATGATAGCGCCGTCGAAGGTATAGTGGTTTCCAGTTTAATAGTTCGAGTACTTGAGATGCAGAAGAGCTTGAGGGAAAGTCGAGCATTAGTCGAGCAGCATTATTCTGAAGAACTTGAAGGTGATCCATGAGGACGGTATTATTCTTATCTCCCCAGACGATATCGGCATAGTCAAGTAAGGGAAGGACAAGAGATTTATAGAGAGTTAGCCGCGCATGCAAGGGCAGCAAATGCTTTACCCGGCGGATGATGCCAAGACGTTGATTGACTTTATTACTGACTCTATCCACGTGTTCTGACCAACTCATGTTCTGACTGACTGTCACTCCTAAATATTTAAAAGAGTCAGTTCGGTCAAGAGCAGAGCCATTTATGGTTAGTGAAACCTCTCTGAAATCCTTGAGCTTGCGTGCGCTGCCATAAATTATGAACTTGCATTTAGATGTATTCAGTGTCAAGAGATTGCTGTTAAACCATTGACATATGGACAGAAGATCAGCGTTCAATTTATCTTTAAGTTCCTGGGCATTAGTCGAAGAGCAGTAAATTACTGTATCGTCAGCGTAGAGGGACACCTCGCAGTAATTAACACATGAGGGTAAGTTATTTACATAAACAAGGAATAGTAGTGGTCCTAAGACGCTTCCTTGAGGAACTCCGACAGGAACTTTCTTGGGAGAGGAAGAGACATTTGCCAAGTTGGTGATTTGGCTTCTGTTAGATAGATAGGACTTGAACCAGTTCACACTTGTGTCAGAAAAGCCAGCTGTTACTAGTTTATTGAAGAGAATAGTATGGTCAACAGTGTCAAACGCTTTTGACAAGTCCAGGAAAACAGCACCGGTTACTACATGTAGACCACTGTCCATATTCCCAAGGATAGTATCGGTGAAATGAGTAAGAGCGATCTCTGTTGAGAGTTTAGGTCTGAAGCCAAACTGCCTGGGTGTAAGGATCTTTTCTTCCATAAGGTAATTATATACTTGTGCATGGACTGCCTTCTCAAGGATCTTACTAACTGTCGGAAGGATTGTAATCGGCCTGTAATTGTTGGCGTTGCTTCGATCACCAGATTTGAAGAGAGCTGTAACTTTACCAAATTTCCAGATAGAAGGGAATGTAGAAGACTCAAGTGAGCGATTGAATATCTTGGTCAAAGCAGGAGTTATGACGCTTGCAGAGTCTTTCAGCAGTCTGGCGCTAATGCGATCAAGGCCAATTGATTTATTTGTCTTGAGCATTTTTAGTTGTCTATGCACAAAATTTTCTTCAACTGGAATGAAGACAAAGTTTCGAGACCTAGCAATGGATTCACCAGAAGGGGGTCGTGGATAGAAAAAATCAAGGCTTGCTTTTATTTTAGCAGCCAATTTAGTTCCTACTGTTGAAAAATGATTATTTAAAACTTCAGCAATCGACTTTGAGTCAGTATGTGGTACGCCATCGACTTCGATACATGAAGGGATTGAGGATGTCTTTCGCGAAGTAATTTCGTTCAGTGTTTTCCATAGTTCACCGCTATTTCCCCTGTTCCTAGTAATAAGGTTTAAATAGTAATCAGCTTTGCATTTTTTGACCAGGTTGTTTACGTAGGATTTTATCTTTTTGTACATGGACCAATGGAATGACGATCTTGATTTAATGGCCTTCCGATGGTGGTAATCTCGGTCTTGCATGGCGTTGCATAACTCTGAATTCATCCAGGGCACGTGTATACCCTTGATTCTAGATTTTTTAATTGGAGCATGTCGATTGGCTGTATCCGTAAATAGTTGGTTCCAAGTTTCAACTGCACTATTGGTGTCCAATTGCTCGTCGACGACATTCCAACATATGTCTCTGAGTTCAGTCAGGAAAGACTCCCTTGAGTAGTGCATTATTCACATAACTTACTTTTAACTGTATTGTGGCTCGCCAGACAATGGTGTTTTTACAAGTTTCAAGGGATTTGAAATTCTATTTAGTCGTGAATAACTTAAAAACGTTAATCAATTAAAAAACACTACCGATATCACGATTGAATTAATTTAATTACCTTCTACATGATGCCTTCCATCCACCACAGCAGCAAAACAACCAACACCTGGAACAACAACCTTTCTTCCTCTTCCTCCCCTTCCTACTATGACCCACACCATCACCCGTGGAGCCGTAACCCTCAGATAAATACCCATCATCATCATAGTCATCATCGAAGTCGCCTTCCTCCACCATCAGTGGAGCATCGTCTGTGCCTGATGTCCCCTCCTCAGTTCGAGCACCAGCACGGAGTTTTGAGCGGAGTTTGTTATTGCTGCGCTCGTCTGCTTGAGGTCCGAGAGGTATTTCTTCGTATGGCATTTTATAAAGAATCTTTTCAAGCATTGAAGTGGTTAGAATTGCAGGCTGAATTACGTATACTAGGGTTGGAATGGAATAATTAAAGAAAGTAACAACGAAAAAGGGCATGCGATAGAAGTCGCCATATTGTTTTATGAGGGACTACCGCTGGGCGGTGGACTGTGGGGCTTGTGACACAGGGATCCCAATATTATCATCGGGGGGGGACTTGGCGTTGGTTCAAAATTGTTTACCAATTGATATATTTGATGTGTCCATTTTAGAAATCAAACCCGCTTTTTATTGCAATAATGCTGTGGCGAACATCTCCAGCTCCGTGGTGATTTTTGGGAAATTCCAGTTCGCGTTAAATTCGTCCCCGTGACGTTTTGAGTTAACTATGCCAATGTTGTCAATATTTCAAAACTGAGACGGCAAGCTGTAACAAAATATACTATTGGACAATAGAGCAGTGGTTTTATATATAGTCTTAGAATCTACTTTACTTCAAGTATGGGCTTTGTTCCAAGCAACACACAGCGGCGTATTTTTGTAGTTCTTTTTTCTTTTTATTCTCTTGCTTCGCCAACAACGGAGGAAAAAGCACAAGACTTCTTAAATGACTACAGCACAAGAGCCGAACAACTACAGAAAGACCAAGCGATTGCTCTATGGGCTTACTACAAACATATGTCGTTAAAAAACCAAGCCAAGCTAGCAAAGATAGAAGTATCTTCGTCGGAATATAGCAACGACGAGGTAGAGAAAGCGTCTCGGTTAAGTCTCTATGGGTTACAAAACGCGACAGCTCGACAACTGGAATTAATGCGGAAAAGCGCAACGCCCAAATCTCCAGAGCTGGCAAAAAAGCTTAGTAATGTGGTATCGTCCATGGTCAAAATATTTGGCAGTGCAACGGTATTTACTCCATATAATTCATTATAAGTTATGTTAGATTAGTTTTGTTGTTTTGATTGTTTTCCTTGCATGGGTGAATGTTTAACCGGCAAGGACTTAACGTTTAACAGGTGGCTGGCTGCAGGTAGTTACTACGTTTGACATTACGTTCAATAAGAAAAATCACTCAATTAAATCCAATCTAACAGTTTTCCTCTTTTTCTCTTAAACTCTTTATTTCCTCTTAAATTAAAATGTTACTGGGGAAATGGTTGTCTTCTTGGTTTTGATGGATAACTTGTTTCTAAGAACATTTACTAGTATATAGGTTTATGTTGGTTGGCAACTGATTTAAACAGCCGTTAAAGGTTAATAATGGTAATGTTTGCTAACCGCCGTATATAAGGAAGGAGCTGCAGCCGACGTTTTGAGCATTAGGATATAAGCCAGGGGTGGATCCAGGGTAGTTATGTGATTTCCGTAAACTACTCAACTTTTTTCAAACCTCTAAATTTTAGGTAGTTTATTACTAGGAGGAGTGAGGTGGGTGGGGTAAACTACTCAGAGTAAACTACTCAGTCCAAACCCTGATCCACCCCTGTAAGTCAAGGATAAAGTTGAAGGGGCAGTTTCAACTCCCAACTGATAAACTTTCTCACAACTCATGAAGAAAAACTAAATAACTACTCAGAGTACCAGGCTATCCTTTCCAGGTATACCGGAGGAAATTTGTATATAATTTCGATGAAGGATGGCAAAGATTAGAGTGGGTGAAAAATACTCAGGGTGTTATTTTTTAAGGTTCTATTGACAGGGCCTTTTTAACCGTCTGTAAGTCTCCCTCTTACACCAGGTGTCGATTTTATGCTTGCCAAAGAGGTATTCTAGGTTTTAATTCAAAATATCCTATTGTTTTTAATTTTCGTTATGAACTCAAGGAAATGTAGACTGCGTGTAACTGACAGAGTCGGTAAATACATTAATATGCGTATGAAATGCCACTCGCTAAGACCTATGGGTACAGAGAAACTCAATCGCTGAGCTGACATGAACCCATTTGCCCAGCCGTTCTATAAACTGTAATTTTCATTGTGTTCCGGGTTAGCCCGCTCAAACATTTAGACACACCTTAATTAAACGAATTCTTCAGTTTCCTAATCAAACACAATCGCCTCTGCCTTGTGATGAGCAGGCAGTATCGCGGAGCGATCAGACGGATCTTGACTGATACAACATAAAGGGCTGTGTCACGATGCAGTGAGGCTTTATACTCGCAGTTCAGTTCAGTTCAGGCCACAGTTCAGTTCAGTATTTTTGTTATAGACTCACTCATGGGTTACCTATGGTATGCCTGCCCATGATGCATCAGTGTAAATATGGTGGCCATGTTGTTTGAATATCAACTCGTGGATTTTAACCTTATTACATGGTGTCAGAAGTGGGATGGGCTCACAACAACCATAGACGCCCAATAGCGGCAGATGACAAGCTCAACCCTGCCAAATGGCTCACACAACTGAGCAACCAGAACCTAAATAACCATAATACAAAGTACTCACCACTTCCTTCGCAGAGGCTGTTAATGTGTTATATTCGCAGTCCGGGTCACAGTTCAGTTCAGTATTTTCAGCGATTTTTACATGAACTGCATGCATGTGGGATAAGAGAGAGGAGATTTTAACTATTTGTAGCCAATTAACAGCCACCAATCTAACATTGACTCCACACATGCGCAACACCATGACAGAGCCCCTTTAACTGTTTGTAGCCAATTAACCATTTAGGCGCGATATCGACTGACTATCGAATATCGGATAATATCAGATATTTTTTTATAGTCTAATATCAAACAAATATCATCGAATATCGGATATTTCAGTTCATTCAAAGTATTACCACAAAATATTGGATAATTTATGCCATCTACATAATATCGGATATTATCGAATATCAAGCACTTGAGTAAAGGTAAGGGGGTCTATCTAATTAGATATCTAATAGACATCTAACGTGATAATATCCGATAATATCGAATATCAAGCACTCGGGTAAAGGTAAAGGGGGTCTATCTGATTAGATATCTAATAGACATATATCATTCATATATATCCGATATTATCGAGATATACTTTTATTATCCGATATTCGGTATAAATTAACAGCCACCAATCGAACATTGACTCCATACATGTTCATGCGCAGCCCCTTTATCATCTCACACGATCTCGTGAATTCAAAATTATTTTGCCCATGTAATAGCAGAAATATTTGTCAATAAGAGGACAGACGTATAGGAACTATCATCAGCATGATGGAACAAACTAAAATAGTTATGTCCTCTTATTGACGGTAAAATCAGCCAATCAGAGAACAAGAAACTGATGAGTTGCGGTACTAAGGCTATAATTGATTAAACTAAGATGTATATCAATATTTATCTAGGTCTGCCAAAGAAACCCGGCAGGTCGATGCCACAACCTCACGCTCAGCCCCGATATTCTCGCCATAATGGCCAGATCACTCGACTACGATCATCGTCTATTCGCCTGGAGGGGCTGGCACAATGCCACGGGTCCAAAGGTCAAGTCATTCTTTACCCAGTATGTAGATATTTCCAATACTGGAGCCCGCGATCACGGCTGGGCGGACGTGGGTCAGCAGTGGAGGGATGAGTACGAGTTAGGCCGAGGTGAACTGGTGCGAGTGATGCAACATCTGTGGACAGAGTTGAAGCCTCTGTACCAAAAGTTACATGCTTACATCAGGTAGGATATGGTGATATGGTGATGCAAAGGTGAAGTAATAGAGGCAACATTGTTTTTCAACTTTCATGCAACAATGTAGCCGTTTGCGTAGCGGTCTAAGTGTGCCGGACAAACATGAAAGCGAGGTCGGGCCTGCGGCTCGATTGCGCTTCGCGCTCAACTCAACTGATCAAAATTCGTTGGACAAATAGAAAGACAAGAGTGCCGCTACACAGGCTAGCAACAATGTTGATCTACGGGCTGTGTAATGATTCAGATGATTGTTAGCGTGACTTTCAGTCAGTACCATAACATATAGTACCATGCAACGAAAGGTAGGAAACAATTACTTTTTATGAAGCAGTCTATAAACGAAAGGTTCGTTTTTCTTTCTTTCCCTACTGGACTTACTTAGTAATCCAATAGCTAGGGTAGTGGACTCAAGCATGTTAAGGCATGGTTTGAGCATGAAATCGAGGCTAAAGCTATTTTATTGAATAGAGTAGCTTATGTTTACCCGAATTCTATAAAAATAGTGGATATCACTAATCTCAGCGTTCTGAGTCGTTTGAACAGAATTTGTTGTAAAATGTCTATCACGTGACCAGCCACGTGATTACAAAATCTGGAAATTTCATCTCAAAATGGGCCGGTCACACTGCATTTTTAAAGTAACGGTTTCCTGCTTATCTGATGACACTTCTGGTTGTTTCTAAAGATCAGTTTGGAGCCAACAACGTCAAGCTTGACGACTGTATGGTGTTATTTAGTTATTTATTGTAATCTATATTTCGGTTCGCCTTCATGGGTTATAGGGGTTTGTAACAGTGGTCCTTGCAACTTCTTTTGTAACAATGATAACCAAAAGAGGATGAGGTAAGACAACGAATCCCCATGCCCCATGGTAATTATTTGAAATCTATTTTTAGTTTTGTGTCACGGCAAAAGGCGAATTTTGTTGACTAGTTTTGAAGTCAAAGTCTTTCGAATGAAGAAAATCGCATGGATATGTCAGGATTTATACTTTGAAATTATTTATTTTGGTTTTGCAATGTGTTTATACTAGTTCTCGTTATACTAAGTGGCCCCGTGGATTACTGTAGTCGCACTTTAAGTTAATGATACTGATGATGATGATGATAACAATAATGAGGGTCCTGAAGGGTAAAATGGGAGCTGGGATTTGCCTCTTTTTGGGCTGGGAAAATGGGATTCGTGCACTGGGACTGGGATTTTACCACTGGGAATGGGACAAACGCTTTGGAAAATGGGAATGGGATTTCTCTTCTTTGTGAGACTTGCTAGTCTCTGACTCTATAATTTCACACAAATACTCGAATTAGCCCACTTTGATGACACAAATACTCGAATTAGCCCACTTTGATGACACAAATACTCGAATTAGCCCACTTTGATGACTGGGATTTGGACCAAAATTGGGCTGGGAACTGGGATTTAGGACCCCCCCTTCAGGACCCTCAATAATGATTAAGTTAATGATGATGATGATGATTCAATCATAATTATCAACATCCTTAATTCAATCACGGTGCAACTGTAATTAACAACAGACATGTTAGCGTACTCGTATATACATGTATACTGACTGACTTTTAATTTAAGAGTTTTTTCTAATTGTCGCATAATATTTGAAATAAGCGCTAAGAACTCAGTAGCACGGAACCTCTCGAAACCTGTATTCTGATTGCACCCATAATACTATACTTCTGTTGTTTTTGTACTGCACTTTCCAAAGGTTAGGGTGTTTTCTATTGTTGGGTAGGCCAATACTGTCGCTCGTTTCGATAAGTTCCACCCAACCCTAAGAACTAGCCCGCAGACTAATTTGAATTCCATTTCTTGCTTTGGATTAACACTCTAATACCATGCATAGAGGATAAATGAATCCCTAATTTCAATTTGAAATTTCACGCGTAATTTGTAATTTCACATGTGAAATTTCAAACGCCGCCTACGCGTGCTTAAAATAATGTTTTTCTGGATCGTAATTTGCCCTCCATAATATTAATGGTAACCAAATAGTGACTCGTGAAATTAGGGATAAATTTCACTTGTGTTTGACGTCAACATCTACGTAATTTCCCTCGCCGAAGCGGCTTGGGAAATTACTTCGATTTTGACAAACACGCGTGAAATTTATCCCTAATTTCACTCGTCCCCATTTGATTACCTATAGTAATTACTATTTTATTAGTCACAAACAAACACAAAATTAATAACATAATACCCTGACCAATAAATGTTTTAGCGTAGTACAAAGTTACTGAGTTTCTTGCTTTTCTTCGTAAATTTAGTCAGCCTTTGAACCGCTTTAAGATCAATGTTACATATTCAAGCCTGTTGTAAATTTTCGCTTTGGATTAACACTCTAATTTAACTTTCACCATTCAAAAAGCAACACAAATGTCCGGTGAAATCTTAGCGTGTTAGATTTTGGCGCCCAATACGCGGTTTTGTAAAATATCTCCTCTTAATAATAGATAACTTTATATAAAAGCAAATCCGTGGTGCATACATTATCTAACGCACTATACATGCCCATTTGTGTTCACCTTACTACTGATCCAGATTCAGACTTCGTGGACTCTACGGACTGAAGAACGTCAGCCCGGATGGACCAATACCTGTCCATCTACTGGACATGTGGGGGTTCAACTGGAACTACCTCTCTGGTCTTGTCAAGCCTTACCCGAATAAATCTGACGTGTCCATTACAAACAGGATGATCAGCCAAGGCATATCAGTCAAAGGGATGGTGAAGATGGCAGAGAATTTCTATACATCAATAGGGCTGGACAGAATGCTACCAAGCTTTTGGGAAAACTCTCTTCTAAGGAGGAAAGGGGCGAGGGACGTGGACTGCAGTCCTTCAGCGTGGGACGTTGCGCCCGGTGATTACAGGTACTGAGAAACTTAGATTTCCCTGATTCCACTGAATGAATACTTAGAACATGCTTATAACAGCAGATTACGACTGCAACACGCGCGTTACGTGACCATACGTGTTTTGGCGCTATTTTAAACACAGGAATTCCAGTCTCGTACCCAGGGGTATGCACGCACATAATCTTACGACGCCATCTTGGATCAGGCGCATAAAGACCCCTTGAGTACGAGGTTGTGGAATTTATAAAGCATGCGCGCAGACGTTGGCACGTGATATTGAAACGCCCTGTCTGCTGATTAGCTCAGTAGTAGAGTGTAGCGTGCGCGAGGTCGCTGGTTCGGGACGTGAGAAGCTCATTCATTTGTCAGTCCCCATTAATGGCCTCCCAGTAAGGTTTCGTAAACGTGCGAGCTAAATAAAATGCAGTCGTTGGAGTAACAGCCAATCAGTTTTCAGTGCGCGAACACCATATTATTTCACAACGCGCGTCATCAGTTGTCTTGAAAACTCGACCCCAGAGCTCTTCTCTTTCGCGCATGCTCGACGGAGAGAAAGGGTTTGGGGTCGAGAATAGGCACTCAATCAATGGAGTGAATGCACTTTTCGTTGCTACAATAAAAAAATCCTTCGTGTTGTTAATTGTCGTGCAATTTATTACATCTAATATACATATATTTAGGCAAGCCTAAAAGTGGAGCTCCCAATTATCTAAACTGATGTAACGGCCCGGCAAAAAACAATAAATTATATAAAGAAAACAAAACGATAAAAACAGAAATAATTGGTAGAATATAGGGAAATCAGTGCAAAAGGTTTAGAAGTAAAAAGGCGATAACCGAAAATGAAAAAAAGAAAGAAAAAATGTTCACCAGCTACTGACCAAGGTTTCGATCTCAACAGTGCGCGCGCAGGTGCAACACTTGTTCAGTCGCTCGTCGCTCGTCGGGAGCGCGCGTCGGGGTTAATTCGGGCGCGAGGGAAACCGGAAGTCAGCCAATTTTGCTCTCATCCTATATTTATTATATGGACGATAGTGTTTTACTGAGAAATAAACTACCCATTAGAACTCATACGAAACTACATCCGGGTACTGAGTAGCGTATTTTCCATATCCTCACTTTTGAAAATATCGATGACGTCACGTTTGCTGCCTTTTCAACTGACGGCAGGTTTGTGCAAATCACAGAAGAAGATGCAAACAGCTTAAATGAGCTGCATGACAATGAATATTCCGAGCACAAAAAGCCAATACGATCTAAAACTCTATAAAGATTTTCTCGACTGCAACGAAGAGACAAGAAAACCCGATGAAACTCCCCAAAACAGCTTAGAAAGATCACGAAGAAGTTTGTACTGACAGTAAGTAAAATGAATAGATAAGAGTTCTTAGAGCAGTTTAATTGTCCATATAATAAAAAGAAAATTACACGGTGCCGGTTCGCGCTCACTCGTGAAATGTTTTCGACTCTCGAGGATAAACTTCATATCTTCTCACCACCGTGTAATATCCCGCTCTATCTATGGAGCTCCGCTAAAGTTGTGAAGCACAGGTGGGAATTTTTACTCGTCAAATTCAGGCTTAAAAATACAACTGACCCGTCAAAATACAAACACCGCGTATAATGAACATTCCGTATTTAATAACCTCCGTAGACTATGTATTTGTGATGTTGGAATTAATCATAACTTTTTACCAGGATCAAGATGCCATGCGCGGCAGTAACAGAGAACGACTTGTACACCATACATCACGAGATGGGTCACATCGAATACTACATGATGTATCGTCCTCAACCATATATATACAGAGGGGGAGCCAACTCAGCCTTCCACGAGGCCCTGGGCGATGCCATAACACTGTCTACCAGAGTACCGTCTTATCTTAAGACTGTTGGTTTACTGGCGTGGGACAGCAACGCGGACGTAGATTCAGGTATGCAGAATCTCAATTGTTGTAAGTGGATATCTATACAAATAGACAATAAACAAGAGAACAAAGGAAAAAAAAGATAAAACAAAAATAACCCAATCCATGAAAGTCAAAAAAAATCACACCTCGCGCGTGCGTGCCTCGCAGCTTGCCGTGCCTCACCCGCTCGCTGCCCGTGCCTCACCCGCTCGCTGCCCGTGTCTCACCCGCTCGCTGCCCGTGCCTCACCCGCTCGCTGCCCTTGTCTCACCCGCTCGCTGCCCTTGTCTCACCCGCTCGCTGCCCGTGCCTCACCCGCTCGCTGCCCGTGCCTCACCCGCTCGCTGCCCGTGCCTCACCCGCTCGCTGCCCTTGTCTCACCCGCTCGCTGCCCTTGTCTCACCCGCTCGCTGCCCGTGCCTCACCCGCTCGCTGCCCGTGCCTCACCCGCTCGCTGCCCGTGCCTCACCCGCTCGCTGCCCGTGCCTCACCCGCTCGCTGCCCTTGCCTCACCCGCTCGCTGCCCTTGTCTCACCCGCTCGCTGCCCGTGCCTCACCCGCTCGCTGCCCGTGCCTCACCCGCTCGCTGCCCGTGCCTCACCCGCTCGCTGCCCTTGTCTCACCCGCTCGCTGCCCGTACCTCACCTGCTCGTGTATTATATTTTTTTGAGTAGTGACGTCTAATGTGCACGTGACGGCCGATAGAGTGGTCTAATAACCCACGCTGAAACTCGATGGATGCGGGCTCGACTCTGATCTCAGGTGCGACGTGTTTTTTTTTCTCTTTTTCTCAAGTTTAACTACAGTTTATTATAGTTCTTTCTCTTCCGTATTCTTTTTCAATAACAGTTGCTCAATCAGTTATTTCAATACAAGATAGAGGAGTATATTAAAGGTCGTGCAGACTGAAACGCCTAGTTTTCTTTTTGATAGCTTTCTGAATTTGAAATACCTTGGAGTTTATCAATATCGTAGTGTTCTTGAAAAAAATAAAAATAATTACTTATTGAAAGTGAAGCATTAACTACTTCGAGCTCCGCTTGACTATAAATACTTTATAACTTTAATAGGGTTAGGATGGTACGAGCGCTCAAAAAGTACATCCCTTCATTATCGATACTTCAGTCAGTTCACGAGCGTTAAGCGACGCCATTTTGTTTTGACCGCATGGCCGGCATCACTAGTTACCAGTCCTCAGCTCTCTCGCATTAAACGATCGTTTCTCGGACTTTTTCTTTACAACGCATTTATTATGGACAAAAATTAGAGGACTTAAAGTCGAAGTGGATAAAGTATAATTTTGGACGCCATTCGCCTTTGTGAATGTTGCAAAGCTAAAGCGAATCGAAACGCACTCGTTATTCATATTCAAGCGACCGGCCGGACGTTGTGAAGAATAACGATATTTTAAAACTTTGCAAAGTACCTATGATGATGTATTACTTTCATTATAAATGGTATTATTAGCAAAACCTGTTTGCAAATGCTATTTTGTACCTCCATTCGATTGTCGATATTTCTAAAACAGCGTTTTGAAGTTTGTTTGCCATCCAGTAAAGCCTTTGCCATGGTATGACGAGCGCAACATGATTCCGCATTGGTTATTGAAGTGACATCAGTACGTGACATCAGTACGTGACCGTTTCCTGCAAAAGGCCTGTTATATCCATTTTAAAATATTAACTCCGCTCATCCATCACAACTGTATTTTGTACTTACACTGTTGAAATGCCTGTTTGCGAAACATACACATTGCATGTAGACGTTTTAATGATGTTGTGTATTACGACATCGTACTTTAAAAAATATTTACGGGTAGCCCTTTTTTCGTCGTAGTTTCCTTGACAACAGGTCAGTGTTGACTGCACACTATAGTAACTATGCCACCTCCCCCCCCCCCCCCCCCCCCTAACCCTCCCCCTCTTCGCCCTACTTTTCGATCTGCCATCCCTTTTCGTTTGTGAACCGAATCTGATCAATGTTTGCCGAAATAGAATTGATGCCAATCGGGATGAAAAGCGTGCAGAAGCCAGTTGCAGTATGACAAGAGCCCATCTGGGCTTTCACTCGGGCCACTATGCAGCAATACTTACTGTGACGTCACACAGGCCAGCGTGAACGCAGTCAGTTGCTTATAAAATATCACAGGTCGGTGCTTATTCATTGCCAAATTACTTACTTGTTCTTCCAAAATGCAAGCAAGCCCTTTCATCGAAGCTTATATGCTCTTAACTTATAAGTCTTATAAAATAATTAGGATATGGAAGCAGAATAGAGACTTTAGATGTATTTCGTGAGGCCCAAATCGCTAGATGCCATACAAGTCATACAAACACACAGGGTTTTTTGCCAACCACATTATATATGCAAATATATAAATGACGTCAGTGTTTACAAACAGTAAGTTTACAAACAGTAAGTATCGCTATATACATCAATGCAGCCATTTTTTTTGGCCCCTTGGTACGTTGTGCAAGGTAGGTTTTTTTCTTTGATATTTTGCGTTCCAGGATTTTTTATTATTATTTTGGACTACCCTTCTTCAGATTTCTGATGGTGTGTTCCAGATTGAAGATGAAATACACTTTCATTTGAAATCCTCTTAGTAATAACCAAAGGGAAGAATTATTAGCTGAATTTAGCGGTCTTTAGGAGTGGCCGGTAGCGCGGTGACTTTCATTCTCTGCTCCCCTAGTATATATGTAATTTAATATTTTTGTTTTTCTCGTATGTAAATTAAAACGTTGACCTTCAATTTTTTTGTAAGCACTACTTATTCATGTAACGGCACGTTTACAATTTAGTATGTGTTCTGTTATACTGCAGGATGATTGTCTCAAATGTTGTTTATATTTGTACCATATTATAAGTTGTATCCTGTCCATCCTGTGATGGAGCTATCACTATATTTCTCTACTGTTCTTTCTACCCTGCGGCTCTTTATGGCTGCCTCGCGGCTTTTCTCTCTGGAAGTCATGTTAATTGTATTCGTGGTTAATTTGTGTTCCTCTGTGTAACTTTATCTGCTGTTCTTGCTATACATGATGAGCCATTACGAGTCCATCTTGGTCAGTATTTGTTGGATTAAAGATTATTAACTGAAATGCCTGTTGGCTATCTCTAATTAAAAGCTTTACCCTCATTCCCAAAACTTCAGTCTGCTCATTATATTACAGAACTATAAATAATAAAAATAAATGAAATGTGGCATAAAACCTACGAAACGTACCTCAAACAAGAATAGCGTCCGCAGGAATTTTAATATGGCGACTGGACTGGAGAGTAATCTATTAGCGCCAACAATTAATGCATAATTTAATGCATGCGCAGAAATGTTGTTGCACCGAACAAAAAAAAATACCGGCCTGCAGATTTAGACTCGTGCATGCCACAGGCAGCCCGAGTAATAAACCAGTTCGCGGTCCCCCCCCCCCCCCCCCCGAAATTTTGGACTCTCACATTCAGTGAGTATTCGACACAAGAGTATCACATTTTCAGTATAATGAGATATTACTTTTTTAGATATTACAAGTGTCAATAACATACTGAAATCTGAGCTAGATTGAGTTGCTAGCTCTTCTAAGCATCTGAAATCAAATATTAGTTGTCCATACAATTTCTCTAATTTATGACGGCAGTTCTCCTATGAAAAGTACGAAAGTAATTACCTTTAAACTTCATACACTTGTTAAAATATATAAAATTTTGACACATAGGAAATTTGAGGTTGTTTGGGTAAATAGTTACTAGATGCGAGAGTTCAAAACTCTTCAAAATTTTCATGTTTTCTTATAAATCGAATGCGTTTGCACCCATTTCAAAATGTCGGAAAAATCGCGAACTGGTCTGTTCCGATTATGTCGGCGTTATGATGATATTCCGAGTGGTTCACATTTAGATACAGTCATACAAAATCCTTATGTTCGTGCTTAGTACTATGATTATGATCCTAAGCTTGTGTCGGTTGCTAGTGGAACATATTTATCACGCATACTACATACTACATCATCTACATTTAAAATGTTCTTATGACGTTAATGAAGAATTGCATAAAATTGTAGAGAGAGCTACATGTAAAACAGCTTTTCAATTTGGAAAATAGGAAAGTTTTAAAAGAACTTTCAGACAACCGCCTCCCGGTTAGCTCAGTGGTTAAGCTCCGGTCTGTCGAGCGGGAGGTCGCGGGTTCAAACCCCGGCCGGACCAACACTCCGGCAGGGTCTTAAAATAACTTAACTAGAAGGTGCTGCCTTTACATAATACAGCCGTAAACGGTTAGACCTTCACGTCTTCTCGGATAAGGACGTAAAATCGTAGGACTAGTGTCAGGTCCCCAATTAGCTGCAAAGCTAAATACATTGACACTTAAATAAAGTCACTTACTTACTTTACATATACATGATCCAGAAACCCGTGTCAAAACTAATGATTAAGTAGTGACTTACTGTTCAGTCACCAAAAATATAATTAACTTCTTATGCTCATTAAACTTGATTGCACATATGTTCCTTAATTGTAGAACTCAATAATATAAATCCAATATTAGGATTATTCTAACACTATTAATATTCATTCACACAAGTAACGCTTCTAATTTACCTTGGTTTTATATAACCTTGGTTTTATTTGCTTCATTAGTTCGTGTTAGCTCGGTAATGGCTTTTGTCGTTTTGAGTATTAAAGAGGTTCAAGGGCCCTGGCGTTTGTTTCTTATTGTTCCAGGGAGTCAAAACGTAAATAATTACACTTTCTGCTAAGTGTACACGAATGCGTGTTGCTTGGCGAACGGAAATATTTGTGTTTTCTTGTTTGGGATTTATGTAGCCATGCCATGCACTCTCAGCTATACAATCCCCAATTTTGCTCTTGCTAGGATCGTCTTTTCAAAAACTTATGACAGACTCAATAAAGAAAAGTCAAATTCATAATTATATATAATTAATTTAAGCAAAACACCAGCTATAACTTCGTTGGATTACATATATCTCAGTATAAAGGCCATCTATTTTAAAAGTTAGTACGTAAAGCCCTGGGCCCGGTTGTTCGAAGCCCGATTAATAAGGGCAATCTTTAGTTCGATTTCCTAACTTGTAAATTACATGTTTGAGGTTAAAAACTTGTTCATAGAGGAGAAATAACAAGTAGTTTTCTACTTGTCTTGCTAGATTTGGAAACAAATACATTCTACCGAGAGATCCCAAATGATGGGTTAAAACTTAATCCAGGGTTAGCGCTAATCGGGCGCGCTTCGAACAACCGGCGGCCCTGGTCAAAATATCGGACACTGTTGGATTGTTGGCCAAACATGTGATCGAACAAAAGCAAACTTTATCTATCATTTGATCAAGTAAAAAATATCGGTCCAACATCGTCCGACATGGGATGACAAACTATCGAACAATGTTGGATCGAGTAAAGTTCGATCGTGTAATCTAACATGGGATGACAAACTATCGAACAATGTTGGATCGAGTAAAGTTCGATCGTGTAATGTAACATGGGATGACAAACTATCGAACAATGTTGGATCGAGTAAAATTGGATCGTGCAATCTAACATTGTTTTGGGTAGTTTGGCCAGATAATAAGATCAAAGGTATCCGCCTTGCGCGCATCACTGATCAATCGCGGTAACTTAATTTCGCGAAAATGGAAGAGACAAATTTCACGAGACTTGAATTTCGCGATTCGAAGGAGAAAATGTACCAAAATGTACTTTAATTTTCGCTGCATCTTTCTTTCGCGGGACTTAATTTTCGCGAGTATTTTTTCAATCGCAAAAATTAAGGCCCGCGAACATAAGTACCAATATATAAGGTAATAAACACTTTTTACAGTTCACGTTTATCGGTGAAATAGCTATGAGAAATGTGATCTCTTACACTACTGTACCCCAGTTTTTTTTTCATTAAAACGGTGTCTTTTGTTATTTGCTATTAACCCTATCCCAGATCCCTGAAGGAAATGTAAGGATATAAATAAAATCTCGTTGATAAAGTTTCACGTAAATTAACTGGGCTAAACATTCAAACATTGTACAATTTCAAAGCGGGTCAACATTGTTGGATCTTAATGTCAGACAAGTGGCTAAACGTCCAACATTCATTCATCCAACACCGTCCCGTCAACATCCGATGTCTTCGTCCAACATGGGTACTAAACAGTAACAATGTTCGTATGTTCAGCTTCGGTCATAAACTAAATTTACAGTTATAGCGATGTCTTAACTTATTGTTAAAATAATATTGCTTAAAAGTTTCGTTGATTGCCGGTAACAATTTTTAATGTTTACCTCCTTGTAAGAATATTTACATTTTAAATTTCAAGGACGAAACACGTAAAAATATTTTCAAATATGATAAAATAAAAACGGCTGAGAAAGCACCGACTTCAAGCAGTGAACATTTATATTTAGTTATTCTCTTTGAATTGGTTTCTGCGTCCAACTGTATGTTAAGGCAAGGCAAGTGTACGGCGTAGCTATATCTGCACCATGATAACTTGCGCACGGAGAGAGAAATGTGACAGCGTAATAGTTTTAAATGCCTCGAAACCATGTCAATAGGACAACCAGGAATTAAAAACTATATAAAGACCTTCAAGAATCCATGTTCCTCTTTCGCAATACACAAACAAACTTAAATAAATTCCAATGGGATAGTTACCGTTATCACACAAGACCTTATCTTTTTAAGTAAATTTTCCAAAAACATCAGCACAATAAACACTCCTAATCATTATTTTTGCCAAAACATCCTTTTCAACCGACTTCGTTAATTACAGTTCCATTTTTGTACCAAATTATTATCTAACGTTAGAAATCCGTCTGTTTATCTGAATCAAAGGGTAGTTGAATCCAGAAGAAAACCGAGACAGACTTGAAGGTTAGATAATAAAAGTCCTTGGAAGAGTACCAATTGTTGTCTGAAAGAGTGAGGGCTTGTTTATCACTTGGCAACAGCAAACAAAGCCGCGTACTATTATCGGCTGTAAAACAGGTCTCTTCAAGCGCTTAAAGCTTGTCTCTAAACTTACGAAGAGATAAGAATATAACTTGTTTGCTAGAAGACTGTGTTTAAAGAACTATAGCTGATATAATTGAGCATGATGTTCACATCGATCTGTTTGTAATGCAATTCTCGTTCCGTAAACTTCTACAATTCGGTGAATACTTTGACGTCCGGAGCCTTAAAAACCCGATTTACAAGACCGAGGATTTTATCTTGGAAATCGCTATTATTATGTTAAACTAAAAAATACAGGTAAACTTCAATTTAAAGAAACTCACGTTCCGATCGGCGTGATCCGTTCCTCTTCCACCAATGGCTTCGGTTGTAACTTATATTTTTGATATATAACTATATTTCCGGGTCTGACTTTTTCGCCTTCTCGAATAGTGTGGCAAGTTTGGGATTCACCCTACAGTTTTCCCAATGCCTTTACCACCAAATAGCCATGGCTACGACGCTAAGTCGCCGTTGTAAACCATGTCCACTGCCATCTCCTAATCGATCTGTTTTGATTTCAAACCTTGCTCCAGAATCCAGGACCAGCTTTGTCGTTCACCTTTCGCAGTCGCTTTCCTGAGACAAAACTTCTATTACATTTCCATGTTCATTTATCGTCGAACTACTTTCTATGGGAGGTAGGGGTTGAGCTTTAGCAGACTTAATTGTCTCTATTGGTGTTAACCCTGAAGGCATTCCGGACGACTCGGGCTCATAAAAATGAGAATTGTCATCAACATCATCAGTAGTATCACCATTTTCTGCCTTTTCTGCCGTTTTTTGCATGTTTGACTCTCCTTTAACTTGCTTGTTTTCTAAAGGAGGTAGTGTCAACGGCTTGTAATCCGTTGCATAACCATGATCAGCATTCATCTCAGCATATCTCCCATCAGTAATATCATCATCATTAGTACTTTTTTCAATAGGTGGCAACTTTATGGGCAGACTTTTGTTCAACAATTCGTCATCAGGATTCGCCGGCAATGTTCCAGCTAGGGAAAGCCTTGCAGGCGTGAAGGGCTCTGTATTATATCCACCATGTCCTGCGTTCTGAGACTCCTGCAACTGTCCCGTAGTATCGTATCCATTACTTATAGAAGCACACGCCGGGGATGCGTCGTAGCCTTCGTTATGGAACGCATCTGATTCTCGCATTGGAATCGTGGGGAGGGCATCTGAACTCTCCGTATCTTCCTGGAATCTAGTTTTCCTGCCCCTTTTTCCGTTCGTTGTCATACGAGTATCTGCTGTTCCCGACATTGAGGTTTCGCCCAGTCCAACAGCCCCGAGTCTACCTCCGGTAAAACGCTTGATGATCTTCAAAAAGGCATAACGAAAGTCACGGTTGAACAACGCGTAAATTATCGGATTCATGGTGGAGTTCAGTGCCGGGAGAACATAGATAAAGGTTAGGGTGATTCCTTTGATTGCATCCCGTGGTATTTTTTGGACAGATATGAGACTTGCGTCCCACAAACTTATGAGAATAAGAACAAAAAACGGGAACCAGCAGATCACAAAACAGCCAATGACAATAGCAAGTGTTTTGGCTGCTTTAACTTCTTTGACCAGATTGATGGAGCTCCGTCTTCCACGCCGTCGGGTGTCGGTATGTAGCTGTAAGGCCGCCACCGCCCGCGCTTGATTCATGGCCACTTTGAAGACGTTTCCGTACATCACGAGCACTATAAGTAGCGGCAAGTAAAATTCCAGTGCGGATACGACAGTGTAGTAGATTCTGTCCCTTTTACCACACGACATTGCAATGAAAAAATGTTCCTGTTTGGGCTCTGTCCAATTTAGCAGACTTAGAAGGGCCAGGAGAAGAGATATGAGCCAAGCAAACGCTATCAGGCAGTACCCAACGAGTGGAGTCATTAGGGAGTGATATCGGAATGGAAATACTATTGCTACAAAGCGGTCGATAGAAATTATAGCCAGATTCCATATTGAAGCTCCACTGCAAATGATATCGATGACGATCCATACGATGCAGATCTCGAGGCTCAGACACCAGGAGGTGTTGTGGACTGTCTGGTGTAACCGAAATGGCAGCGACAGTGTCGCCACAAGTAGGTCACTCAACGCCAGAGACACCACGAAGTAATTAGTGATCGTTCGCAGACGATGGAAAGACGCGACTGCGAGTACAACCATGAGATTCCCAAAGAATGTCACCAGGAGAATAAAAACCAAGAACGCCGTTTGGAAATAGAATTCGTGTAAGGTAGCGTCAGAGCACTGTATTTCCTTTGGTGGAATCATAGGTTGTGGGATGGTTCCATTCATCGACGTTGAATTGTTCCACATTTTTACTCGCGTATTCCGGTCGAAGCTTGTTAAATGCAGATTCTTGGAGGTTATTTGTGTTAACTATCAAAATAACTGTAGTCTACGACACTATCTCAGCCTTCTAAGAGAGAGCACTGCATTTAAACAGTCATATAATCGGTCCACTGATAAAAAGTAGTTGATTCCCGTATCCAGTTGTGATCGTTTGAAATACTTATTAAAAGAACCAGGGACTTTATAAGGTCGATATAAGGTCGACTGCTCGTTGCCAAAGCAGCCAGAGTGCTTTTCCATACAATGCCAAGTGTTATTAATATCCCAACAAAGCCTTCCTCATCTTGAAATTGCTAGCAACGTGACACTTCTTGGTTTCGATAAGCATCCAGTATTTCACACAGTTACAGGTGTTGTTCTCTCTTGATCTGTTGTTTATCCTTAGTACGTGTTTTTCACGATCAGTTTACGAACACTTTCCCCTCCACTCAGGATTCTGTAAACAATCCCAACAGAACCTTGCCACTGTAGAAGAAAGATAAATAAGGAATAATGAGCAAAATTCTTGATTGGCACCACTAGAATAATCTGTCGGCGATTTACGTACATAAACGGCATCAGATCATAAAGACAACAACAGGAGCTAATCAGGGCTTTGTCGGTAATCCAGATTTAATCGCTCATTATACAGTTTGCCTTCATTGACTGACCTTATTACATAATTTATGTTCATGAATTAACAGATTTGAGTTGCAAGGCACTTCAAATGTGTACATTTCAGTTTTTTCACCGTGTCTCAAGAAAGCCTTGATAACTATGTATATGTCGTTCGTTCGTTCGCTCGCTCAGGAAAGGAAAGCCTAGCTGTAAATACACTAAGAAAATTAGGGAATGAGCGTGGAACTACTTCGGGCGTGATTTTAACTTAATTGTCACCAGCTTTATCCAACCAAACCCAATGAGAAATGTGATGAATGGTGTGTGTACATTACAAAAATCACGTGCCGACTCAGCCGTGACGTAAAGTTCAACCTTTTTGTCCATGCCGAGACAGGATTGGCATGGAAATGATGGAATACCCTCTGTCACAAAAGATGATTAATTGCATTCACGAACAAGATCATCAAGCCGGCTAAGTTATATAATTTATCTGAGGCATTCAAGATTTAGTACATGTACTTCATGATGTTCGTCGTTTATGGAAATTTGGAAGATGCATGACAGATTGATTTACAGCAATGTGTTGATGGTCACACTGAGCTGCCTTGTGACCTTTTTGTGACATCAGAGATACAAATTAGCAGGTTATGGATTTGCAAATTACAGCAACACTGACCTAAATAACTCATTTTCAATATGTAGGTGGAAAAGAAAGTTGCCGACAAGAGGAGAAAAACTGACAGGTAATAGATAGTGAGATGAAAACTGAAAATCAGTGAGGGGTGAAGCAATTTCTAGTGCAGAAAATGGTCGATATTAATTTTCTAAAACCAGGGAGGTGGGCTAAAACATATGGCAGGCAACCTCGTCTTCAGCCAACACTGAGCTCGTTAGCGGCTTGAACTTGCGGCTAGACTGTTTGAAGCCCTTTCTTTGGCGAAAGAATGGAGTAAACAGAGCCGCGAATAGACCAGTTCGCGGTTATAATTCCGACATTTTGAAAGGGGTGCAAACATGGCGCGAAATACAGTGTTTGTATGGGAATCCGATGCCATATAATTTCCGTAAAATCGAATTTCTGAAATATTCACTGTCTGCAAACTAAAGATACCAGGTAAAAGATTAACTGATCAAAATTTGAAGGATGTAGCTGTGCTGAGAAGCGTGCAATCGTATTTTCAGTTTTCCATACATTTGTCTGTAACAATGAGCCAAAGAAAGTATGGAAAACTGAAAACACGATTGCACGTTTCCCAGCACAGCTACATCCCTCAAATTTTGATCAGTTGATCTTTTACCTGGTATCTTTAGGTTGCAGACAGTGGATATTTCAGAAATTCGATTTTACGGAAATTATTTGGCATCGGAATCCCATACCAACACTGTATTTCGCGCCATGTTTGCACCCCTTTCAAAATGTCGGAATTAACTGCGAACTGGTTTATACTGTAGTGGCTGCGTTAGTTTAACTCTCACGCTTGGCCCCAGCCCTCGCTCCTAATCTAACTTGCTACTAGACCCGTGTTTCTTTTCCAACATTAGCTATAGCACACCGCAAGGGAATGAAATAACTCATCGATCTATACTATGTTTCTAGGTTTCTAGCCTGGACGAGTTAGCAAGCCGCACTTACTGTGCTAAATCCACCAAACCATGCTCTAGTTCTCTGAATTCTTGGTGTGCGATTATTCCCTATCTGTTCCTGTCCTCCTTTCCTTGCAGAAATCCCTGACGCTGTAGCCTAAATATTATACAAATATCTTTGCATATGAATGAGTGCTAGTCTTCTCGACATTCCGCAACAAAGCAATAACCTGGCTTTCAGAAATGTCCTCGTAAACATTATCGCGTCTATCATCTCCTCAATAACCCGTAACCAAATATTAAGACAATATTAATGTCTATGATATCATGTCACAAAATGTACAGTCCATTAATTTGACATTTTGTATGGCTTATTTAGTGTCACTGCAGTGTCACATTACAACAAGCATGCGAATATGTCCCCCCCCCCCCCCCCCCCCCCCGGGTTTCGGGTATAGACTCAGAATCAGAATAATCAATCAAGGAGCTAGTCAACATTGAAAGTTCCTTGTCAGCTTCAAATCATTTAATTTAATTTGAAACTCTGCAAGCGTGTTTTAGGAGTTCATGCCAAAGCAACGAATCTGGCAGAGTTTGGTAGGCCACCTTTAAATCTTACAGGTATCTGTTTTAGTTGTGAAATTCTGGTTATGTCTGAAAGATCCTTGTTACAGTGATACTTTGGCTGGCAAAGCATCGCGATTTTGTATTAAGTTAAATTCTCAAAGTGTGGTTTTTACTAATTATCTTTTGCAATTATGCGGAATTGACAAAGTGTCACATCTTAGCATTCCATTTAATAAAACAAATAGATAATTTTGCCAAACACATAAAATCGAAATTGTGGGATTTATTTTCAATTTCTTGGAAAACTAATGTTTCACGTGGGCAGTCTGACCCTCATGATACTAACATTGGCGGAAAATATCAAATGTGGATTATTAGCGGTACCTGAATGATATTGCCAATATACATCACAGACAAGCTGTTATCAAACTGAGAATTTCTGCACACAAATTACCGGTTGAGACAGGACGCTATAAGAAAATCCCTTATGATGCCCGTGTTTGTCCCATGTGTGCAGGTGATACGGGTCACTATTAGTAATGTATATCAGAGTAAATGATAATTTTCGTTCCTTTGATAAGAGGTCACTGTTCTTGTATATTCTGTCGACAAATCTATAATGTTATTGTCAGCTGTCACATACTGATTGTCCGGGGTGGGCAATATATTTTCTAGTTTATTAGATACATTGTAAGCCTCTTTCCCCGAAGAAGATCGAATATTGGAAAAAACTCTAACGTTGAATCAGCCTTTTCTTTTCTTGTCTATTTATATATATTCTTTTAGACTTTTCAGATTTCATTCTCCACCACCCTCCCGGCCCCTGATAATTCATGACCAGTCCCTAACAGCAAACAAATAAGTATGTGAGAAATAATCACAATAGGACAGGGAAATGTTACGAAACCTTTGAAAACTCACATTAAATTAATTTTACCCGGCTCCAGGCGCGATTCCTAAAAAAAAACCATTATTTATTGATATAAAGTAAAGCCGGATTTTATTTTCCTGACCTATTCCGTTTTATCTTTCACGCGAAAACTGATAAAAGAAATCAGTATACTGCGCCAGAAGAGAGGCGGATACAACGTAGGCTACTAGACACCTAATTTGAAAGTAAATCAAGTTTACGTTTGCTGAAATGTGGCGTGGCCTGCCTTCTCTGAACAAACTTTTTGAAAGCATGACGACTATTTTCGTAGCCAAAAATAGCCATAAAGTAAAATAACGGAAGTGCTGGCAAAAACCGTTGATCAGTAAATGTAACTGATGAGGAACTTTCTAGGTTAATTAAAAATAGGCCACGTTCGATATATATATCAAAATTCGAGCTTGAGTCCTGGGATTTTGGGATAAACCGTTCTGTATTTGGTCTGGTTAAGTCTCTACTGCATGGAATTGAGAGAAAGAAAACCCTGACCATAAAGTAGAAGTTTCAGTCACAAAACGAACGTGACTGAACGTGATCTATCTTGCTCAATATCTTGTAAAAGAAATTGATCAACCTTTCTAGAATTCCTAATGTTTCAAATTGGCTGTTTGGCTTTATAATAGCTCAGACAGAAGCCAAATAATAATGACTGCATGTAATGCCCATGTGCTATCGGTTTTAAGCAGACCTCGTGACCAGGGTCTTCTCGGTCAGATCCAAGATGGGGAGTAGCCGCCATCTTGGATCTGACCGAGAAGACCCTGGTTACGAGGTTGATGTGCCTTCCACATTTTAACCAAGATCTAGGTTTTATCCCGTTTATGGAAAGACTGCCTTTGACCTATCAAGGCATACATGTTGTTTCTTCTCTTTGATCAGATAATACGAACTAAACTTGTTTTTGGAGACGTCCCCGAAAAAGTAAACTGAATAGTATTGAATATTTTGCTTGAGGAGAAATCCCTTCTTCCGCTTAGGTTTAAAGTAAAGTAAAGTAAAGTAAAGCAACTTTATTTAACGTCGGTAACCCGTGACAGTCTGGTCAGACTGATAGACCGATAGCCTGATAGACCGACGGGAGACCTACGATTTTACGTCCTTATCCGAAAAGACGTAAAGGTCTAACCATTTGCAGTTGTTCACTGACACAAAGGCAGCACCTTCTCCTCAGTTATTTTAAGACCCTGAGTGTTGGACCGGCCGGGGTTTGAACCCGCGACCTCCCGCTCACAGACCGGAGCTTAACCACTGAGCTAATCGGGAGGCGCGGTTGTCAAACATATCTACTGTATGTCTACTGCCGAACCTCTTCAACTGTGCTAAATATATCGAAATCAGTATCGATAACCAGTTGAATTGCTTTCGAACAAAGTTTCTGAATTTTACAATGAAATGCTGTTTTGACTGCGATACCCTGCTGAACTGCATGCATCGTATTGCAAAAGTACAATTACAAGTATCGCCTCAGTTTTAAAATACAGGTTACACCAGGAACATCCAACAAACTGTTCTGCAAAATAACTATGTTTTTCTGGGCCGAGTTAATTCTGCTGTCTGATATTTCTCCGGCAGCTGAGAGCTAGATTCTGCACTTTTTGTTTTCAATTTTCACTGAAAAATATTGAATTCTGCAGGGTATCGAAATTTGTATAATGAAATTAAATTTGAAATATTTCAAGCTTTACTTGTTGGCCTTCCGGTATTTCAGTATTTCATCGTGATCTTGACTCATTTTCTACCACTGCATTGCCGGCTTAAAGTTCTAGCTGGCAAATGTAGAAATTCTTCACGAGGTTTTAGGCACTACAGAATAGCAGTTCGTCTGCCAGTTGAAATCTGTTTTTTAATGATGTTTAAATACATCTCATCTGTTATAGAAACGTCAGAATCTTGATTCGTTTTTATGAAGTTTTGCTGTTGGGTACCCCTGTTGCATGTAATGCCAATGAAAGTTACCCGATACCGTGTCTTAGTTATATCTATAAATACTAAATGAAGTATTATCTTTCGGTCTTACTGTTCCAAATTAAAAACAAACCTAAGACAAACCTAAGACATTAATCTATCTGATCTGTGAAGGCTTGTCGAACATACGATATTTTAAAATCGTCAAGTCGCGACCTATGAAAACAGTTGGGCGGATCATTACATACATACGTGCGTTGGTCATTTAATAGTTCTATAGCTTCGGTTACTGGTATTCAATGGCCGTGACCTTATTCTGACAATAAAGTACGTGTGCTTTTGCTATTTGAATGAGTTTAGGTGGCGGTAGTGATAAGCTTTCTGTCAAGAATGGGTGCATTTAGCAAGCAACGGATGTTTTCAGCTTTTTGGTCACGTTTTCGACAGCATGTTTTGGGTTTGAACGCCACATGCTCAGAAAATCGTCATCCGCCCGAACAGCTCCCCAACAAAACCACAAACGGGCATAATTGTAAATCGATATGCATGCACAACTTCCTGGGCAATAAAATAATATAGAATCGGTTAAAATAGATTTTAAAACAAACTGTGAGACTAGATAGAGAGAACCCAGTATTAAAAGTGCTCATGCTCCGAGTTAAATGGTTTAATTTCGTGTATCTTTGGCGCCGCAAGACAAATGGCTTCCCATATCCGTAGAGGAAATTTTTGGTGTACTCAGCCGTTTAGCAAAAAGGTTTTGGACACCGCTGTGAATCACATGCCGATTCAGTTTGCCTCTTTGTTGTCACATTTCTGATCACCTGACTTTATCTTGAGTAATGTGTTATTTCTGTATCCCAAATTTCTAGGGTTATCTGGATCGGGCTGCTTTTAACGCATCACATACGTTTTATCACTGCACCTGAATATTGCTGCCATGACGGTAATAGAAGAATTTAATTAAGATCTTTACGCTTTTAAACTTCCGTTGACTGGAGCTCATTTTAGCAAAAGGCGTTCGAATTCTCTATATACTAAACTAATACTACTAAATAAATATGCAGCGTAAAAGCAAGTGAGAATGACTCCCGGACTAGATTCTTCAGAATGAATAAAACTGAGCAACTGTCTGAACTGATCACTTTTAGCAGGAAGACTTAAAGCTGACATTATGTGAACAGGGAGATTAATGTTTTTTTCGGAAGGCAGAGCACAAAAATGCAGAGAAAATCAGTCAAAATATTACTGAATTCACAGTGACATGGCTAACAATATAGAATTCTTCTGTGAACAATGTCAAAGGAAGTGAAGCGGTTAAGGACGAGTGCGGTGGAAGTTGAGTAAAATATATATCATTTTAAGAAATGAAAATATCAGTGAACTGTGTTTGAAACATATATATAGATTTAATGCATCATTGTTAATTAAATCACCTTTCTTATCATAAAATTCAGAATAAACTAAAGTAAACGTGCATGCATGATAACATTTAGAAGTTTCAGTAGAACTCTTTGTTGCGTTACCAAAGCTAAGAAATAGATATACAAAGATATGATCCCTAACTCAGCAGAATGTATGCAATAAAACTTCCAAAATAAAACCAAAGCCCGCAAAGTTACTGATCAATCGAACCGAGTGAATTTCAAAACGTTCTCACCTTAATTCCGCGATCGGCTTTGTATCCTGTGAGATGTTATGGAGCAGTGAGTATGGGAGCAAATACCTCTTTTACGTGTCTAAGCAAAACCGAAGCGGATGCTTTCACAAGTTGGTTCATTTTAGAAAAGCCCTTTTTAGGATCGTTGACGAGCACTGATACTGGCTCATAAATCTGACTCGCATTTTATCACGCAATTTTACATTGTGCCCCAAGCAGTGAAAAAAGATAGTGTAAATGTAGTATAGTGTTACTTAAATCTTTTAATAATGCTAACAAACCAGTCGAGAAAAACATTCCATAGATACATCTTTTAAATACATCCGTATCAAAATGTATTTTACACATCCATTCCAATGTAACGACACTTAAATGTTTTTCTGTAGTGTGCAAACCTGGAGGCACATGTCGGTACCTCGGAAATTTAAAAATGGCAGGACACTTTTAGATGCTTCCCGCTTAAAATGGTTTACGTAACAGTAAATTGGTTCCCGAGAGCGCGACTAAAATATCAATAAAACAAATTTGTATCCTTAGTATACATGTCAAAACGGATATAGGTACACTCACATATATGTTAAGTTTTCTGAGTTATTCATGTAATATGTGGGTTCAGTCATGCATCAGATTATTTTTGGCGAATATTGGGATGACATTTTTTGTTCAAAATTTTACAACCGATTTCAGTGTTACGCAGCCTAGTCCTAGGCATTCTGGCTTGGTATTTTGTCTGAGTGGGTTAATGGGATCCCTGTGGTTTGTAATGGCTTGTGACGTCACAAGCCATTACAAACTACAGGGATTCCATTAACCCACTCAGACAAAATACCAGCCAGAATACCTAGGGACAAGGCTGAGTGTTACGTGCATTGAGCAATCATTCGACATGCTTTGTAACCAGGCTCACTTGTTTATCGTGGTTTTGAGGTACTGAATCGAATAATGTAGGTGCTCACATTTGAGTACTCAACAAACTTCGCCAAAATTCGTTGCCCACCAGAAGTGGCGGAAGTTTGCGCGGAATGATTGTGTCGAATGACTATGTCGAAAAAACTTGAAACACCGCCTAAGCACGTAACACTGAAATCGGTTGTAAAATCACGTTCTCGTGAATTAATTAATGGTTTGATCAATTACTGAACGAATTAATATTATAACCCTCTGGGCCAAGTATTAAAAACAACTGAAATTTGATTAAACTTTGCGGTATAGCAAAAACCATTAAGGTTTCAAAGCAGACAAAACATGATGTAAGTTGCGACAGATTTCTGTCAGGAAAACTAAAATTCAATTCTATATGTAAGGGTTAAAATACTCGTTCCGGGGTAACTAAGGGCGCTTTCCATTTACGCGAACTGACTGGTCTGATCGGGCAGTTCTTAAATGGAACGTGTCAGTTCTGAGAACTGGTCCAGTCAACTCCAAGAACTGACGCGTTCCATTTATGAACTGGCACATCAGAACAGTCAATTCTCGTAAACTGGGAAAGCGCGCCCTAAGTACTATTCACAGAGGCCGTGTTGTTTCTGTAGATTATATCTGTATCTCCGATATAATTACTTCTAAAACGAAAACATTACTATTCAAACGCAATATAACCAAAATAAGTCAAGATTTACTTTAAAAAGAGTAACATTACTATAAATTTATCGAGGCTTCTTGTGTTGTAATGCTCCTTTGACCACTACACACATTTCCTCAAAGACATTTAATAATTTATTTCCCTTTTTTTCTTATATATAATATCTACATTTCACTGAATAATAATCCGGAAGAATTCCTTTGTACTTTAAAACAACAATGTGATTTCTAGCTCAAAACAAATTTGCATTTCAAATTTCACTAGTCCAGTACGTTGCGTGAACTTGCATGTAGTCTAGTTTGCGGGGTGATGTTCGTCTCTTCTAACCTGAGATGGCCCGATTTCGAAAGCCAAAAACATCAAAGGATAAACATGCAAGAGTTGCCTGAATCTAGTATTCCGATCCAGCCAGTGTACTTCATACTCGACGATGAAATGGGGTGTAAACATATTCCAGGGCGTTTTAAATTTTAGCAGTCTGTACTGCTTGTAAGTTCTTTTCATAATTTAAGATCTGTTTCCGTTCTTCTTTTGTTTGAAAATTGTCAATAAGATCGTCTCTTGTATATTTGCTAACCCTGGGTTAGATTCTTTGTAATGTAATTGGTAAATTGAAATAAAAGTGAAAAGTGTAAGTGAATTGAAAGGGCGTTCCATGGCTGCCAATCTACTCGAATGAAGGCGCAACTTTAGAAAACACTGGCTACATATACTGAAAGGTAAAAAAAATATAGACCTAGGTAAAAGACAGTCCTTTTAGTAAATCAAATTATGAATGATTTTATTCAAAGAAGGAATTCTCAGGCACATGTTCTGTAAATTTTAATGTCTAGGACGTTGCATATATTTAATTCACCAACTAGGTTCGACTAAGGGTGCGTTCGATTGACCGTATTCCGGAATAAGAATACACAGAATGATCACTACAAATCGCTTATACTTGGAATTTTTAGCCATTGGAATACTAAATGTATCCTGAATATCATATATCAGCAAGCATTTGTAACTTACAGTGCAAAATATGCCCGAACTAGTGATTTCGAGAGACTATTCCATCTATTCCTATTCCGGAATGCGGTCAATCGAACGCACCCTAAGTAATCTTTCTAGCAGTTCCACCCCACGCGTGCGCACTCGACACCAAATTAGAGCAATAAACAGATGTTGAGATGCTCAACATTTTACTGTAGTTTGTATGGAAGTTTGTGTTTGAAGTTAAATTATGAGACAGTATTTTAACAAATCTCAATTACCTAGCTCGTTCGATTCATTTTCTAAACTATGTTGGTTACTATAAAATCGTATTTTATCAAGTTTAAACGAATAATTCTAGCTTCCCAAGCTGTGATAAAAAGAGCTACTAACTGTCACTATTTACAAAGGCCGACATTTTATCACGGTAAATGTGTCCAAATGTAGCTTCCCATTTTCCTCACGCTTCCCAGAGAGTCGACAGAGAGGATAAATACGAGTGATTTTGAGGTTTCTCACAGCCGCAACTGGTATGAATCGAATAGCACAAGAGTCCCATAAACACATACATGTATGTCTTCTTTCCCCTCTTTGCCAGAGCAGTTCATCCTTTAAAGCCTGGTAACTTGTAGATTCTTAGCATCTGTTTTATTGGTTGTGTTGATTTCAATATAAGAACTCTTTTTCTTGGAGAAAATAATACGCGCGAATTCATTGAATAAATTATGTTAAAAATTAAGAAGTCGCGGTTCTCGGTAAAACGATGATTTACGAAGGGCCGGATTTCTACATGTAGCTGGTTTATTCCATAATGACAACACTCCTGGATTATTTGCCTAAATTCCTAGTGAATTATGAAAATTTTGCCTAAATATGTAATGAAACGCAACAACTGAGAAATCTGAGTATGACTTAACTCCGAACACAAAGCTTTTACTTTTGTTACAAATACCGATAACGAACAGCCTACAGAGTTTCATAAAGAATGGATGGAAGCTAATTATGTTTCTATGGATATCAAATTTAGAAAAGTTCTGCTTGATTAAAAATCCCGAATAAACACATCTTCCATAGACATCGCGCGGTAAGTTCATGGTGAAGAAATTCTCCCCCGCAACATTTGGGAACTTTACTCTCAAACTTTACAGTAAATATAGCCCGAGAAAAACTGACTGAAGCAAGTCAATGCACATACAAAACGCCAGCATTCGTGTTATTGTTGTACAGAGTTTCAACTTGACAGCCATCGAAAATTATTTCTTCGATAAAAGCTGTAACCCTCTCGAAATATATTTGAGTTATTATTATTATTATCGTTACTGTTATTATATAATAATTAAATATGTACAAGCCAGCAAACCTTTGTAAATCTTGTCTTGACTCATGTTGTTGAGGTTTTAAAAGTTGGTCTGAACCGGTTTGTCAGGATCAACTTCATCCAATAAAGTTCAGTTACCGGCAAGACAGCAGTTCCTCTGGATTTATCTCGGACAAATTGAAATCGGCAGTTAACATTCTGTGGTTCCTCGAAGGAAGAACTCATTAAAAGGGTGCAACCTGTTTTTATTAGTCGGCAACTGACGTTACATGATCACGGTTACTTTGATAAATCTGTGTTCTTATTTTAAAATTGGAAAATTGATAAGTGTTTTTAGTATTTTTTTTCTGTGTTTACACAATCTGTTAGCGGCTTCAGCAATGTAGATCAGTGAAAAATGTCGGCATAACTTTGAAGTGAATTTACAGTTATTCAAATCATGCGAGTTAAGAACGGCCTAAGTTAAGAATAAGAACTTCATCTTTGAGATATAACATTGTTATTGCCGGTAAAGGCAGCCGATTCGCTATAATCATCCCCGGCAGTCTAGCAGTCAGATCAATTCAATATTTGATGCAAATAATCCTATAATGCTATAAATTTCCAATCAGCATTCAGTTCCCCAACTAATGATGCAATTAAGATTGGGTCAATGGAAAAAACACAACCAAAGAACTATCTGTCGGCAACTTCTTGCGGTCCTACGCTTTTCAAAATCATTAAAATATATCAGTCACCAACGTATTTCACCCAATTCAGTCGCCAAACTGTTGTTCGAAGCAAGAGTAATCGGAACCCTGGGATTAAATCGCTTATCCGAGGGTAAACCGTACAGATTAGAATTACAGATTTAGAGCTATCCTAGAGATAAAGTTACCCTCGCTTCTAACAAACCGAATCAGGGTATTCAGTATTCAGTTTTAATTCACGTTAGTGACTTTTCACATTCAGGTGTCTATTCGGCAAATTTTCCGCCACTACGCATTGAGGGTTGAAATAATGATAACAAAACGTATAGACCAAAGAATTGGTGGGATGGAGGATTTCATAATCGGAGAGTTTGTTTACGTAGAAACTCGATTTATTTTGTCAACTTAACTCGACCAGAGTGGATTTATTTTCTATTTTGAAAACAATACAAGCGAATATAAAATCCAAACACTGAGCCAGCCTTTGTAAACAAGCAACCTATCCGGCACCTCTTTGTGTTTCGGCTTCACCTATGAATCACGGGGATTTGAAAGAAAACTTTCTCTTGGTACGGACACACACTGCAACGCCAATGCGCGCAAATTAAAGATGGCGGCTGTATCAAATTTGATCACAATCCCCACAATCCACAGTCCAAATAACACATAGAAATCCTCTTTAGGGGCCGACCATTTAACGTTTGAGGGGGGGGGGGGGGGTGGGTGCTTTTGAAAAAAAATATCCTGCAAGCCAACGGTGTTGAAAAAAAATATCCTGCAAGCGGAAAAGCTTTGTTCTGGCTCCGCTTTTTTCGCAAAAAAAATTCGTGCAACAACCCTGCTAAAGAAAAAAAAATCGAGCACAGACAAGAACACCCACCCCCCCCCCCCCCCCCCTCAAAAGTCAAATGGTCGGCCCCTTATCACATACATACCGAGATTTACGAATGGAACCATTCATGCGAAAACCCACTTCACAATTTTCCTTAGCCAATCAGAATCGCGAAACGAATTTTTCACACGTGCGAAAAGCGTTTCGTCCAATCAGAAAACACCTGCCAAAACATATCGGGATTTTCAAACTGGCCTTGAGATCGGAGGCGCCACTTTCATTCACTACGAAAGTTGGAGTTTTGACTTTTTTTTAAATAATGTAATATTGATCTGTAAACAGCCAACTAACGATGTTAAAACTTTCAAGTCAATTGAGGAGTATATTATCGACCAAGAAAACAAAATCGCAAGAGCAAAAACTTAGAGAAACAGACGTAAAGTGACTTAGGAAAGAACTCAACAGATATTGAGATAATTTATGTGAAATCATTCTTAGTGTCAAAAGAAAATATGGCGAAGATTACGAGCTTTCAATCCTTCGCGAAGTGATTTCAACTTCCATAGACCATCGACATTTGAAAAATCGTAAATATTATGTGAGCAGAGAAAACCTACAAGCCGTGGAGATGTCTGAGAACTCGTAGCAAACAACTTGGACAAAAGCAGGTATACTAACTAATCTATTGACGATGTAAACTTGTAAACTTTATTTGTTGAATCAAAGACAGTTTCATATTGATGTTGAAAACTATTTCGAGGCTGATGTCAGTTTAGAAAGTAAGATTTTCTTTCCATTTTGATTGTATCGAGCCTAAATTTTAGTCTACGTTGAGTCGGCTACGAAATGCAAAACAAAAAATTGAAAGCTACAAATGTAAGTGTTCAATGAAAAGACCTAAATAAAACCTGCTTGATATTGGAGAAAAATCTCAGTATGTATATAATAAACAAATTGCAAGATGGAAAGTGCTTTTGTATGGTATTTACACACTTGTTTGTTTTCACAAAACTCACTCGCTCGTACCTCGCGCGCTCTCCGCGTTCGTTTTGTGAAAACAAACTCGTACGTAAATACCATACGCCAGCACTTCCCATTAAGTAATCTCTATGTTTTCTTCGATGACAGTGTATTAGCAACAGCACTTGTACTGGCTCGTTTTTGTGATTTAAAAACTCCCTACCTTGATTTTGTAAGATTTTTGCGTGTAAAGGATTGTGGGTAAAAGTACAAGCTGCCATCTTGTTCAGATGTGGATAGTCAGTACTGACATTTCCTCGTTGCTGGCACTTTGCGCGAAATGCTGCAGCGCCTGTCCGACCACACATTAAAAATAACTAAATAAAGAGTGTAGTCGAAGTTGAATTATTAGACAGGATGTCATAAAAAATATGGATTTTGATTTGAACAGTTTTCAACACCATAATTCGTCGAACTGAAACGAGGAATGTTAATTCCCACATTTTTAGGAAATACAATGTTATCGTTTACATCGTCTGTGATTAAATTCGACTGCCATTTTATTTCAGTATGTCCGATTGTACAACAGCAACAACAGTTTATTTATCCTTGATTTTGCAGAAATACAAAGTAATGAATGAATTGGAATATATATATTTGAGTAAAAGTTACTTAGAATAACCAAAAAGGGCTAATCAAGCTACGTAGCTCTTTTAATTATGAATTCTAAAACAATGTGCAGGCCAGTGGGGCAAGAGGAAAAATAGGGTATTTCCCTTACTTAATAAATACAATTTATACAATACAAAAACAATATATAGAGAAGAAAGTTTTAATAAGAAGGAAAAAGCTAATGATAAAAGCTATTGTCTACAAGGAGTTAATAATTAGGAGGGAAAAAACATATTTAGCTGTATTAGACTAATCAAAGTTCATGATCGATGACGTGAACATTTTATCAATGAGCTATTCACTCAGTAAACTTGTAAAAGGCTAGTCTGGTGTTATACTCGATGTGTACTTTGTTTAAACTTGTAAAGAAACATAAACAAAGCGTTATGGATAAATACCAAGTCACAAAATTTAAGGATATTTAGCTTTTCAAAAAGTGGGCTAGAACGATCATTATAGCTGGAAAAAGTTATAATTCTTATTGTTTTTTCTGAAGTGTGATAACCGCAGGCTTAAAAGAAGAAGAGTACATTTCCTATTTCACAGTTATACTAGCGAAATATTATTTCCACTGATAAGAAAACCCTGAACCCAGCAGGCATTGCCAGGCAAACAAAGGCAGATCAGTTGAAACTTAGGTCGATTTTGAGCAAGGCGGTAAGCCACTGAAATAACTGAAGGCGGTAACTGAATATGGAAATGAAGAATGCACGGCAAACAGTAAAATACTAACCCCAAAACAGGCGGTAAAGAGGGCTTAACGAGGCAGTTTTGCTTCCCTCCAAAGAGAAAACCCTGAAAAGAGGTCACGAAAAAGGTTATGTTATACACACTGTGTCTCAAAGTATACTCTCTGGCTGTGCTGTAATGGAATTTACAGGGCTTGTGATGATAGTGAGTGATGTCTTCTGAATAGTTAGGATCGACTAAAGGATTAAGTGGAATAGCAATCTCTTTTCACATACCAGTTTTAAAAAAAAACAGTGGTTCAATATATCGTGGTTCGATAAAGAGCCGCAGGGTAGACTGTAGAAAGAACACTGGTATGTAATCAACTAAAGTCGATTGAGGTATGCTAACCGCCGTGGAAAGCGAGTAGCAGCTGACGTTTCGAGCGCTAGCCCTTCGTCAGAGCAAAAGAGGTTATTGTGGTTGGGGAAACGGTTAATATAGTGTCGAGTACATGCTTACCGCTGAGGAAACATGTACTCGGATCAATTGGGATAAAAGGAAATTGCGCCAATGCATGATTACCGCTAAGGAAACATGTGCTCGGATCAATTGTGATCAAAGGAAAATGCGCCAACAATAGAAATGCTAATTGTTGTAACAGCAAGTGTTGATGAGTAAACAAAGGAAACATGCTGATCTAAGTGTGAGTGAATACGTGAATTCTGAAATTAAATGAACGAAAAGCGTTCATTAATACCTTGAGGTGACAAAGTTCCTAATTTGAAAATAAAGTTCTGTTCTTTGCGTTTACGAGTGTCGGTAGTACCTTGATGCAGAGAAATGCCGCATACAGTGATGTGATTAGTGCAATGACCAGGAAGGTTAAAGTGACGAGCTACAGGTTTGGCGAGATCCTTGCTGTTAGTTCTAACATCTAGCAAGTGTTCGCGGAATCGATCTCCTAATCTTCGCCCTGTTTCTCCGATGTAGAGTTTGTTACAAAGTGTGCAGGTGATACAATAAATGACATTACTGGAAGTACAATCAAAATGGTCACTGACTTTAAGAGAGCTTTTAGGTCCTGAAATAGATGTCGTAGGTTTAGTGTAAGCGCAGGTATTACATCGTGTCCTAGAACATTTAAAAGTGCCTGGTTGAAGATCAGGTTGTAGTGATCCTTTGACTAGGGAATCACGGATTCCGTTTCCATTGACGTACCATCCGTCTAATCTGTCTATCAAGAAAATTATCCAGAGGAACTTTAAGATTTTACAGAGTGATCCAGAGACCGCCTCTAATCACGGAGACTCTTGTCACGTTTGAAAGAAATGAGAGGAGGCTGAGGGAAAATAGAGGCGGTCTCTGGACCTCAATCGACTTTAGTTGATTACATACCAGTGTTTATCTTCCCCGCCGACGCAGACCAAAACTAGTTTTTACAGGAACTAGTTGCCTATCATATGTAGAAAGAACAGTAGAGAAATATAGTATCACAGGATAGATACAACTTATAATATGGGATAAATACAAACTTTGAGACAATCATCTATTACTACTCGGAACCTGCAGTATAACAGAACAGCAGACTAAATTGTAAACGTGTGTTACATGAATAAGTAGGTATATTTACAGTAAAAGGTAAACTTCAATTCTTTAATTTACATACGAGAAAAACAAAAATATTAAATTACATATATATATACTAGGGGAGCAGAGAATGAAAGTCACCGCGCTACAAGAAGGGTAGTCCAAAATAAAAATCCTGGAGTTCACGCAAAATATCAAAGAAAAAAACCTGCCTTGCACAACGAAGGGGCCAAAAAAATGTGCATCTTGAGGAAGTCCTACCTCCACCCTCCACATTTCTAATGGTGCTTCCCTTGGACACTGAAAACAATTCCTTTGTGGTGTGTGCTCACCTTAAAGAGTGTCTGGCTGCATTGATGTATATATATATAGTGGCCCGAGTGGAAGCCCAGTTGGGTTAGGGTTAGGTTAGGTTTAGGGCTAGGACTATTTGCGCACACTATTTGCGCACATCTTTATTCAAACGCAACAACCAAGTTTATTCTGACGAACTAGAACTTTCCAATGAACAAGAAGTTATTAATAATTAAATATAGGGAATATCTAACAATCGATCAGTTGCTTTATCAATTGTCAATTACAAATTCCTGCTTCGATGATAAATTTAAAAAATGTTGCTTTACAATGAAAAAGTTGTAGACATTATACCGTTATGTGCAGACAGTTTCTCCAGTCAACAGTAAACGAACACATGGGGACGAGTGATTAGGGACCGTCGATATAATCTTAGTGCCCAGCTTAACGTCCACTGGACTTTAAACCCCCTCTCCCCACAGTAACATCCACCCTTTTTTGTCGTTAACTCTATACGATCAGTTTTGGTGTCCACTCCCCACGTCCACTCCCCGTATCTCGACGGTCCATTAACTTATACATGTCGGAGACCGTAACTTTAATTGTTTTAGTCTTATTATCTTTAAACTTCCGTATGTCAAACAGAACACAAGAAGCAAGCTTACCTACTTTCACTGCGGCACCAACAAAACCTGGATCGGATCGGATCACGGTCGGATCACATATATATATTATGATTTTCCGTCCAAAACTAATTCACATCACAAGATGGCCGTTTTATAGTTCGGTATTTTTCTCGAGGGTTAACTATCCTTCGAGTCAATATTTAAAGTCAGCATTTCGAGCCAGGGTTTAACCGTACTCGCATACTTCAGTGGAGATATATACCATCACCCAGATCACTGACCGACAAAATTAGCGGTTCGTCAGAACTGATACATAAACGAAACCATAAATGAAAGTGTAACGCACCAGTCAAAGTAAATTAACCTTTGACCTTTAAAATCCCCACTAAAGCCCCACATAGTCTGGTGTGTGGGGAGGGGGTTACTTTGACTGGTGCATATTAGGGAATCTACAGGAAGCCTCAACATTTCCCTCCACAAAGGGAATCGATATCCAGGAGTGTTCACAATGCAACTGGGCTAGACAGTTTGCAAAAGTGGGGAAGAAATGTTATAAATCTCGAATTGTATTCAACCCGCGATTCATCTTTCCGCCTAGGCAACGAGCAAACAAAAAGGGAACCAGTCCAGGACGATTACAGATTACAGATTTAGCGTTAACCTAGGGTTAAAGTTAACCTTATTCCGAACAACCCGGCCCAGAACTACTGAGTCACACCACGAAAGCCTTCGCTTGAAATTCGGAGGAAATGCTGGAGAAAATGACTGTCAAAGGGAAAAAGATGAAGATAAACATTGGTATTATATACTTACCTGTCAAGGTAAAGAAAAAAAGTGATATATGAACGAAACGGTTTCTGTGGCGGGAAAAATATAATTCAATCCATAAATGTGATCCCGAATCCGATCCGGTCCGAGCCGATCCTTTCCCGATCCGATCCAGGTTTTGTTGGTGCCGCTTTCACTGACTTGAATTGTATTAATAAAACTGTAAATAAAATGAATTAAATTGTTGTGGTCAACGATGCCCATGCAGTTCATTTTACAATCGATGATCAACATAGACTTCAAGATAATGGACTTACCTCTAATGTCGAATGTTTACCAGACTTGATTAGTTTCTCTTTCACACGGACAAAAAGAAGGCTAATTTGAACTCTTGTTTGCGCTGAATTCAGTGACCGGAATAACAGGCTGAAACGAAGAGAAATAACTTAGTCAGATATCATATTTGGTTCGACAAGTCAGTTTTTTTAAGCAGCCAAAAGCACAATTTTCATGAATTAATCACAATTCTATAAATTATTCAATATATATTTGCGACAACTGCATGTCAAGGTATCCATTAAGAAGTTTGTTTTAGAAGATTTACTGCAAAACAACTTGGTTTAAGCGAAAAAGGAATTAAAGCTGAAGTGCCGCGGAGTGAATATTACAAATACAAGTTCATTTTTTGTCTGTCACCTAATGTCCTCGGAATAGTTCACCTAATGTCCTCGGAATAGTTCATTCAAATATCTGTCCAATTGCTTCCTATTTTTGCAATAACAATGTCGTTTTCTTCCGTTTTCTGCTTCCGTCAAAAGACTTATAGCTTAACCAGACATCCATGCATCCGGCTTGGGCAGTTTTATCAAAGCAGATCACCAACAGTGAAACAGAGATGTCAAAAATCTCAATACACGCCTTCAACCTTGGCAAATATTATGCCAAATGCGTGCGTCAGCCGGTTGCCACCGTGGTAAAACTTGATTGTACTCTTCTCTTGTCGTACAGACGAAGACGACTATCTGTTTAAACAGCTAAAGAAATAATATCGAATTTACAAAATTGGAAAACATCGAGAAACAATTCAAGTCAAGAAAGAGTGACTATAGTATCGAATAATTACGTGTCTGTAACTACCTTTTTCGTTGTTTAACTCGAGTTTTAAATGCGTTTCATCAGAAAAGAGGATATCTAACTCTTTGTATGGTTAACTAGTACATAAAATCAAACTGTGTAAACCAAGCGATTTCCTTTACTGTCCTTGATAGAGCTTTATAGAAGCGTGAATAATTAAAATTTAATATTTGCACTGTAGATTATAAATATTTATAACAAAATTGTACAAAATACTTATTCGCTTTGAAGTTGACTACAATACTTCAATTCACGAACTGAAATGCATTATCGGCCCCACAGAATACACAAATATAACCAAGAGTGCAACAAACCGAACGATCTTCTGTCCAGTTGCAGTGAATTCCAAAGGGGCTAACAAAGGCGATTGAGGTTGGAAGCCCGGGTAAGACAAAAGATTTTGCACGGTCATAGCTCATTAGCGTCCCCTGAACGACTGAACCCACACGTTTCTATTGGCTGATTGATTAACATATTCCTTTGTGCTTTGTGCACGGTCACGGTTGAAAAAAGCGAACTAAGACATATAACAAAGAAGGTCGCTGGGTTTCATAACCATTCCACTCTATTAACTATACTGCAAAGTGATCGAATTCCCATCTGATCGTTACGGTTGCTGAATACTTTTTTCAGCGATCGCAGCGATCACATCAAAACCGGGCTTGAATTTATTGATGCAATTTCAGAATTGCAGTTTCTGCCTTAAGACATAACAGGTGATCAAAGAGTGTTGTTACGCGGTAGCTGGAGACTCGTTTCTATATATCGATCAAACCGCTAGACGATTGGGTACTAATTTACGTCCTCACACTACGCTTAATAACAAGCTAAAAGCATACCTTTTCCATGCAGGATTGGAATGCCTTCTCATGAACACTTGCGCTTGAAAATTCGTCAAGAAGGCAAGAAACCTGATGTTGTCATTTCCAACTAAATTTATCCTACAGATGGATCAGTTCAACAAGGTCAAAAATATACTTTCTAACTTTAATACTCGCTAAACATTTTCAATTTTTGTGTTTTACGTACAATCTAAGCTTATTTATCGGGCACTTTTCTCGAGAGGTTGTTTGGGAACTCAAGTCGTATATTTTACCCTGAAAGAAGTTCACTACAAACCTTTTAGACAACTAACCTTACCTGAAAATTAGCATGAGCAGTGACATAAATAAATTATTAAAGTGTCTAATTTGTGCAAACGGCTCCAAAGGTCTCCAGGTTTAAGAGGTTTACAAAGCCGTTGAAAATGAGTGTCGACACCATTCACAAAATGGCGCGCTCAATGATATGCAGTACACACGCCGATCTTTCGTGAAGCATTTCGTTTAACAGTACGAGCGGTGTTTTTAATTATACCCCAAAAAGCGATTCTTTTTTTATCATTTTACTTAAAAACAATTATGATTACCTGAAAGAATAAAGGGGAGAAATAAGTAATACTTTAGTTGATTCAGTCGCGCGGTTGAACAAATGCAGCTTTGAGCGCGCACTCGTTGTTCGAAAATTGCGTGATCAGATTGCGTCAACAGCGCGCGCGAACTAAAATTGAAAACTTTTCACTAAAAATCACGTTCAGTTTCCCATTTTTCTTAGGTGTTCATTATAACATATTTGCCAGAAATACAGGGAAGTCGACGTTAGCGTAAAGTTACGTCAAAATCCCAGGATTATGGGAAGGCCTTCCAATCCTCCTTTGAGCATAGTTTTATTCGTATCATTTTGGAAATTACAATGTGTACGTACAGAGAAAAAGTATACATTGTAGCAGGAGCCCATTTACCAGGAGCGTCCATATCACTATACCCGTCAGTCAGCGTATGACCGGTTTGAGCTATTTTTAGAACATGTTTCCCGGGTAACTGCCTTCCGACTCTGCTGCGATCGTGCATATGCTTGCCGTAATTATCGAGATTAAGAATGATCTATTGTTCTTTGAGGTGATTTTACTAACGCTGCATTGTCCTGACTATGGTTTGATTGGTTACGTAGAAAACCACGAAAAACCAGTAAATATGTTTACACTATGGATGGTCTAATTGTTGTTTCGCCGTTAAATGCTCTAATTCAAGACCATATTCAGGTGCAATGGTGGTCTTGAAGACTCTAAAATTATTCAGTTTTCTTTCACATAGCCTACAAAGTAAACTATATGGCAATTCACTGCGTGAGAGTGCGTTGGCGTAAAGCTTCTCGGCTACCGCTAGAAGTTGGCGATTAGCTTTGCTAAAATGATTTCTGCACTCATGACGCAGCTTTAATGAAAATGCTCACTCGATTTATATACTTTTTAGGCGTTTACCCGACATGACCTTCAACTCGTGTTCATGGGAAATTAAACACTATAATCATCTATTTGTAATCTTCCATATTCTGGGAGCTACGCGTACGGGTCATATGATAATGGGTATTATGGTATGTCGATTGTGTCCCTCGTATGAACCAATCCTTAGGCACGTTATTATCCCAGCTCTTCCGAAATTAGGACACTTCGCAAACGAGGCCATTAAGAATCAGTCGCTTCTTCACGATAAACTATGAGGAGCTTTACCCGAGTTAGGATTTTGGCTCCCCACTGCTAAGGGACATACATGCAGGAGCTGTAATCTGAAACACTGGTATATGGTTGTATAGGAATGTTGTAATTGGAAAAGCTGTCACCAGTCGAGAGCGCTAAGTAATTAAAATCTATCAACACGATAATTAATCTTATGTTACTTTATTTAATGACCAGAACTACACTTGATTAGTTTCTATGTACGAGCACACTGGAATACTTGAAAGTCGAATTGTTTAGGGCTCTCGCGGGGTGAGGTACCCTGGTTCCAGAAGCCACATTGACCGACGTAACCGAGTGGACCATTAATTATTTCATCTCTCTCTTCATTCCATTTGCTTATATATAATTGTTTTAACTTAATTGCTAGAGCTTTAACGGTTTCTTTGGGATCTAGAGAGTAGTAAACGTAAAATCTAGCAACTTTAGTAAGTAAGATACGGTAGTAAACTAAGAAGATACACGATGATTACTTAAATTACTAGAAACTTCCAACGCTTTGATAAGAAAAGGATTGTCATCGTGTTCAAGTAAGTGGAAGAAATATTTAAGTAATGTTACGTACATAGGAATATGTAAGGGAAGAATGCCAAGTTCAGATCTTACTGCTGAAGTAGTTGATTTTGAATGAACTCCAAGTATCATTTTACACATTTTAAGATGTAACTTTTCACATATTAATTCAGCATGAAATATTTTCTCTTTGAACTTTATAAATGACGAATAACGTTTCGTATATGCTCCCCAAATTTCACAATTATATGTCAAAATAGGGCGTATCAAAGCTAAGTGTTAAAAAGTTTAAGAAAGGTTTTTAAGGGTGTTCTATGATGTGGATGAAAATCTTTCAGCCACTGGAACACTATTTCCACCAAAGATACAGTTGATATTCAGTTTGCGTCCAGATTTGTTAAAAACCATGACCTTTGTTTTCTTCAAGTTTATGTTAAGTTTCCATTTTTTGGGAATAAGAATGAAGATTATCTAGACAGTTTTGTAAACCACTCTCACTTTCTGATATAATAGTAGAAGATCGTCAGCATATAAGAGACAATTTAACTTTAACTTCTCTAAAGACACAGGCTCAGAACCATGTGTAAAAATGTCAGGTGTGTTATTGATAAAAATGTTAAAAAGGTTTGGGCTTAAATTACAACCTTGTTTCACTCCGACGAACGACTGGAAGTAATCGGTTAAACCAGCGTTTGTCTTAACACAAGCTCTGATATGGTCGTACATATTAATGATAATAGCTAAAAAAGACTTGCTCATTCCAATTTTAATTAATTTGTAAAAAAGACCCTTTCTCCAGACAGAGTCGTACGCTTTACTGAACTAGTCAACGAAACAAGCGTAAACTTTCTTTCCCTGTCTAAAGTAAGAGTCCAAAATAGTTTTTAGAACAAAAATGTGATCTGCTGTTCTATAGGATTTGCGAAAACCAATCTGATTTGGTTTTATGATACCATTTCCCTCTAAGAAGCTAGTAAGCCGTGAATTTAAAACAAGTGTAAAAAATTATTCATGTAACACACGTTTACAATTTAGTCTGCTGTTCTGTTATACTGCAGGTTCCGAGTACTAATAGATGATTGTCTCAAATGTATGTTTATATTTGTACCATATTATAAGTTGTATCCTGTCCATCCTGTGATGGAGCTATGTCAATTTGTGTGCCTCTGTGTAACTTTATCCGCTCTTCTTGCTAAACATGATGAGCTATTACGAGACCATATTGGTATTTGTTCGATTGAAGATTATTAACTGAAATGCCTGTTGGATCTCTAATTAAAAGCTTTACACTGCTCATTATATTAAAGAACTATAAAGGGAATTGTTGGAAGCCTTTTATTTCTCGAACCAAAACCTCGGCCGTGAGAGGGTTCTTGTTTGTTTATCTCGAGAGTTGAATATTGCTTGGGTCATCATAAATTATTCTGTGCTGGCGAGCGACAGTGTTGCTCTAGCTCACAGTTTAGGAGTTCAGATGTCTTCAGACTTCGATAGAGGACAGTAACCCATAACTGCTCAACCACATGCAGTATATATATTTGCTAGTAAATCGCTATATTTCGCTATAAATCAGCTATTCAGTATACCAGTATAACGCGAACGCGGTACACAGAGAGATCGTACGAGATCGGTAAACCAGCCAAAAACGCGGTGAAAATTATTTTAGTGTTGGCCTACCGATCACGGTGTTTGTGCTGGTATGTATTATGACCGAGAGTAAAATGAAATGTGGCATAAAACCTATGAAACGTACCTCAAACAAGCTGATAGCGCATGCGCAGATATTTTGTTGCAACGAACAAAAAAAAAAGAACGGCCTGCAGATTTAGACTCGGGCGGCCAAAGGCCTGGCCCGAGTAATAATGAAATTACTGATCCTTTAGAAATTGCTAATCGATTCTGTAGTTATTTTACAAATGCTGCTGTAAATTTAGCTCGATCGGATAAAATCCCCGATACTCCTATATACTTCCTATCGGGTAATTATCAATCTAGTATCTTTCTTAAACCCGCTACAAAAAATGATATAGAAGATATATGTCATACTTTTAAATCGGGTAAAGCCTCTGGTCATGACATATACAATAGTTAAAGAATCTATTCTTAGTATCTCTGAGCCACTGAAGCATGTTATCGACCTATTTCTAACTACGGGTATTGTGCCTGATAGTATGAAGATTGCTAAAGTCGTTCCTGTATTCAAAGCAGATGATCCAATGTTTTTAATACAGTTGAACCTCCCGTGAGCGACCACCCTCGGGACCTGGAAAAGTGGTTGCTTACGAGAGGTGGTCGCTAACGAGAGTAACCACCACAGGAAGCCCAAATTTTAGTATAATGATATCTGGTCTCTAGGGACAGGGAATATCAATACAACAACATATTTTATCACTACAGTTTATTATTATGGGTTTGTAGTGCTCCAACCTCAAAACCTTAAAAAATTTCAGCGAACATGAACTTCAACAGATAAACGGGGCTTGATAGTGTCAACAAATATTTACAGTTAATGGCTTGAAAAACATTTTAATCGAGGATTGTGTGAACGATTTCAGTTGTACGGTCGCTTACCGGAGGTAAAATAACAAAGAAAAATCCAACTCCAAAACCCAAAAGGTGGTCGCGGTCGCTTACGAGAGGTGGGCGCTTACGAGAGGTATTCAATGCAGTGTTTTGACTGAGAGACAAAACGGGCTTTTGGTAAGTGGTCGCTTAAGAGAGATTGTCTCCTACGAGAGGTGGTCGCACAGAGAGGTTCCACTGTAATTACAGACCGATATATATTCTACCTTGCTTTTCGAAATTGAAAGGGTTGTCTACAACCGAATTTACGACTATAAATTTGATGCTAAAGATATTTTATATCACAATCAATATGGATTTAGAACAAATCACTATACGTCATTTGCGCTTTTACAATTACTAGATAATGTGTCTACTGTAATAGACCAAAAAGGATTTACTGCTGGTATTTTTCTTGATTTATCTTTAGCCTTTGACACGGTTTTAACCATCGCATTTTATTTGATAAGCTCTATCACTATGGGTACGTGGAATCGCTCTTGAATGGGTAAAAAGCTATTTTACGAACAGAAAACAATTTGTACTGACAATCGGCAATGAGTCCAGTTCCTTTCACCAAAATATAGCTTGTGGCGTTCTTCAAAGTTCAATCCTTGGACCACGTTTCTTTCTTTTGTATATAAATGATATTTCAAATAGAGGTAATCGGCTAACGCTGTTGCCACCCAATTCAGATCATGTGATGTAAACACACATTACTCTGGAGAATTAACTCTTTGAAAATAAATTTTATTCAGATAGGTATGACCGCATTATGATTATAATGAAAAAGGAATAATTCCCCAGAGTAGCATTTGTTTACATCACATGATCTGAATTGGGTGGCAGCAGCGTTAGCCGATTACCTCTATAAACTGTCACTAAACTCAAAAAAGACAAATTTCATGGTATTTAAATCACGACAGAGACCGAATTACACAATTGACCCCCTGTTAATTCATGGTATTAAAATGAAACAGGTACCACAAACCTTGTTTTTAGGAGTTACAATTGATCAAAACCTAGCCTGGAAGCTTCATATAAATTTATATAACAACTAAAATTTCAAAGTCATTTGGAATCATATACAAATCAAGTTTTTACTTACCTAGGAAATCATTGTTTTAACTATACTACTCTTTAATCTATCCATATTTGCATTACTGTAATATAGTTTGGGCTTCAACCTACCCAACTAATCTTCGTAGACTACTGCTTCTACAAAAACGTGTTGTAAGAACAATAGAAACACACATTTTGATGCTCCCTCAGGCCCTATTTTTAAACGATTAGAGATATTGAAAGTCTTTGAAATCTCCCTCAGGTCCTATTTTTAAACGATTAGAGATATTGAAAGTCTTTGAAATCAATTTACTGCAAACTGGCATTTTTATGTACTCTTATTCTAACCATTTACTTCCTTCTAGTTTTAACGATCTGTTTACTTCCGGCAAACAATTACATAATTATGATACCAGAAATGCTTCTAGACTTCGTTCCCACTATTGTAGAACTTGACTCAAACAATTTTGCATTAAATATCAAGGCCCACAACTTTGGAACTCATTAAACGATGAGTTGACAAATTCTTCTAGCTTAAAAAACTTTAAATCAAACTTAAAAATATCATTTATTAACGTCATATTGACAACTTAATTACTGCATCTAGAATAGAGCTTCCTTGTCTATATACTCTCTTGCTGTAATGCATGTACAGAGCTCCCTTGTATATCTTAGCTTTAATATATGTACAGAGCTCCCTTGTCTATCTTAGCTGTAATGCATGTACAGAGCTCCCTTGTCTATCTTAACTGTAATGCATGTACAGAGCTCCCTTGTCTATCTTAGCTTTAATATATGTACATAGCTCCCTTGTCTATCTTAGCTGTAATGTATGTACATAGCTCCCTTGTCTATCTTAGCTGTAATGTATGTACAGAGCTCCCTTGTCTATCTTTGCTTTAATGTATGTACCCGCCATCTCCTGTAAGTGTTTATTTAGTTATCTTTAATCTCGTATGTAAGGGGAAGCCTGAAACGGTTTCTCGTTTAGGCTTCCTCGTCACTGTTTTTCTTCTCAAATTATATTAATAATAATAATAATAATAAGTCTTTATTACAGTTGATAAAATTACATATCAAAGTTACAATTATATTAAAGCATTACAGTAAATTGAATAATAAAATTAATAGCTAGGACTAAGATACAACTATAATACCGGTAATGTTAAAAACTATACTTACAAAAATACCTTAAAATACTAAAAAACCTTTATAATATATCTAAATAAAACCTTACTAATATGCAGCCAAGTCATATCTAAAAACTAATCTATTAAAAAAATGCATTCATAAAACGGGAAGTATAGACTTTAGGCCTGTATGAATGTCGCTTCCTTTAAGTTAATTTTGGACTGTTTGGCCACCGGTAGAAATTTATACTGTTTATGTTATTGTACATTGTGGCAGTAATGAGAAGTGACGTATAGCTATCTGATTGGCTAAGGGACGGACCATTTGAAAATTGATGGGAGGGGTACTGCAAATCCCAAAAAAAAAATCGAGCAGGCCGAATTTCCACAGAAAAAAGAGCGAACGAGCCAAAATCACCCCGAAAAAAAATCGAGCAAGGGTGAAACTTTGTTCATTAGCTGAAACAGGTTCAGCCAATGTTTAGTCTCCAGAACACAGGAAACCAGTGTTTTAGAGAGCAGTAAAATCTCAAAAATGTTGGCTCGGGCCTTTGCCCCTCGCAATATTTAAAGACATTCTGCTTTTTTCTTCCATACGTAGGACGGTATATTATCCAAGCTCATAATCAAAGGCACATTCCCATAGGACAATTAATCACCGACTCGAAAACGAGGCTATCCCCGCATCGAGGATGCAACGTGCATTCTAGTTCGAAACGGACAATTTTGTCTCCAACGCATACTGAGAGGAATGAATGAGGAACACAGCAATGCTGAGAGGAACACAGCATTGCTCCATCCGCGACGCCATTTTGCTTTTCAGCGAAGCAACGATGCGGGGATAGCCTCGTTTTCGAGTAGCTAATTATATGTGCATAAATATTAAGAAGAGTCAATGTTGAGCACTTTTTCATTTTATATTTTTTTATTTGAGACTACGGAACAATGCAATATGATGCACTGCAATACAATATGATGCACGAATTAACAGTATAATTTTAAGTATCCATCTAGGAAGGAGTGTGAGGTAGAGATTTCAAGAAGAATACATGTATATCAGGCATGTTTTCACAAAAGGAGCCTTAGAACCTAAGACCCCCTTTTGTGAAAACATGCCTGATATTGTGTGCCTTTAGCTTTAAAAGCCAATAACTCGTATTTTTGCCGTTTTCTTGAAAGGGCAAATGACAGTTTAAGACTTTTCTGGCATTTCTATCCCATAATTGATCTCAAGGTATTTTATGTGGGGGTGAGGGGTGGGGAGGACTAGTTTTTTAAAAATCGCGAAAAACCAACTGATGAAAACGTTGAAAAGTGAATTACCGGCTTTTAAAGCCAACAGGTACACATTAATTTACTTGTGTAACTTAAATTTCAAAGTAGCGCCATTTCTCGAGTTTTTAATGGATTTCGATGCACTACACGGCAGTACAACATTCTCTTCCTGTAGATTAAGTTTAATTTGGAATTTTGCCGTATTTTGAGTAGAAATTATACCAGAAAATGTGTTTTTCTATCTCTCAAAGTTACTTGTGTAACCTAAATTTCAAAGTGGCGCCATTTCTCAAGCTTTTAATGGATTTCGATGCACTACACGGCAATACAACGTTGCAATTTCGCCGTATTTTGAGTAGAAATACCAGAAAATGGCGTTTTTTTAACCTAATCCTAACCTCTAGCTCTCAAATAAGGAAATTATGGGATAATCTCACACAAGTAAATTATGGGATAGAAAGACCAGAAAAGTCTTAAACTGTCATTTGACCTTTCAAGAAAAAGAAAAAAAACGAGTTTAATACTGGCTTTTAAAGCTAAAGGCACACAAGATCAGGCATGTTTTCACAAAAGGGGGTCTTAGGTTCTAAGGCTCCTTTTGTGAAAACATGTCTGATATATATGTATTTTGCCTCCACTACACAATTCAGACACACACTGTCATATAGGATACTTGGGGATGTCGGTCAGCCGAGCCCGACAGCGTTTATTCATATAATTGCTCATAATAGCTTACAGGCATTCGTTCTTCAACTTTTGATCTCTATTTATTACTATTATTAATTATTGCGACACTGCCGGATACGAAAACCCAAAACCACTGTGTGGACTAAACGGGAACGTATACTCCCACCAATGCAGTGCCGCCAACTCTGGGAGCTGAGGTCATCTAAATACATAATTGCTCATAATAGCTTACAGGCATTCGTTCTTCAACTTTTGGTCTCTATTTACTACTATTATTAATTATTGCGACACTGCCGGATACGAAAACCCAAAACCACTGTGTGGACTAAACGGGAACGTATACTCCCACCAATGCAGTGCCGCCAACTCTGGGAGCTGAGGTCATCTAAATACTTTTAGTCCGATATGATAAATACAATCTTATGCCGATTTAAATTAAACTCGGACGATTCTAACTTAGCCAGAATGGTTTCCCTTAATGTTCGTTATGCCTCCGGCTTCTCGATCCAATCATTTAAAAAAAAAAAAAATGAAGCAAGGTAGCAAGGCTGACCTAGAATGAATTCAACCTCTTAACAGTCACCTACTTATGGCACACTACATTACCCATAATTCTCAGCACTACTCTCCCCAGGCTTCTGTTCCGTGCCAGCAAAATATTCATTTCTGTGAATTTCGTACCTCAACTAACATAAATTACACTTTCTACTAAACAAAGGTAATTAATGTACATGGAAATACCATAAATCTAGAAACATTAAAATTGTGTAAAATGTTCTTGATGTAAAACCAAAATACTGAATGCCATAAAAAAATATCGTGCAAGGTCCGACGCCATAAAAAAAATTTCTTGCAGCAGTAGGAGCCCTAAAAAAAATTTCGAGCAAAAAAAAATCCGGGTACCCCCCCCATCAATTTTAAAATGGTCCGTCCCTAAGACAACATGCATGGCCTTTGGTTATTTCGCGCGAAATGCAATTCTAAATATAGCCACATCTACTCCTGTGCTGGGAACATAACCAATGGGGAAGATGGACGCCCCTGGTAATGGACTCCTGATATCGCCTAATGCAACGTATTACTGTCTATTTGTTAGGTAACTTGTAAGCCAATAGAGGTTTTGCACCACCACGTGATGGCAGCCATGTTGGTGGCCAGAACAATAGAATGTTATTCCTTTGAGATTTAATTTTTCACATGATTGAACAAATCTCATTGTTCTGGCCACCAACATGGCTGCAATCACGTGGTGGTGCAAAACTTCTATTCAATGGAAGCCCTCTGATACCGTATGACTCCGGCAATTTTTTTTTCAGAAGAATTTTATGATTGACAGTGGCAAAGGCCTTCGAGAAGTCTAAAAATACCCCACAAGTACATTAAGCAATTATTGGATGAGGTTGAGCATGATGGCGAAAATTATGAAGACAGAGGTCTTGATAATTTTCGCTATCATGCGAAAACCGAATTCAATAATTGTTTTATTATACATTTTTAAGCTCAAGTTTTAGCAAAAGAGAAAGCTATCGTAAACGAAGCTAAATGAAACGCCGCATAAAATTGGTTTGTTTACGATTGGATTTCTGATTCAAGGTGTTTTCTTTCATATTCGAGCTAAAAACTGCCTTTATTTTAAGACTGAGATGACTAGAAACATAGCTGAGCGCTAAATGGCTCAAAATAACGAAATAAGTGCCCTGCTTTCTAGCGTACAATTGTCCTATTTGCTTACCAGCTTACCATCGAGCGCTAATTTATAAGTTGCTTATGTACTAGTTTTTCGAGTATTTGGGTGAGTGCAGATAAAGTCAAGATGGGACGGAAATTGGTTGGATCAGGTAAATCTCCTCCTTTGTCGACAGGCGTTACTTTGAAAATTTAAAGAATATCTGGGACAAAGCCTTGAAGCAAGGACTGGTTAAAAATGATCGTTAGCACTTCACTTATGTGGTCACACGCTAGTTTAATACATCTCTGGGGGACACCAATAGACGATTTATCTAGTTTTAGTCCATTATTGCATCATGGACTTCATGAATATGGATGTCACGGAACATAAAGCTATTTTGGAATGATCTGTTAATAGTTAGTTGGACTGGCGTCATTTTGGGAAAGCTTCTCAGCTAAGTCATGACCGACATTTATAAAATGTGTATTTAATTGGTGGCAAATGCTAGCCCCTTAGGATCTCATAAAAATAGTAAAAATAGTAATTAAATGGGTGTCGTTAAATGCAACCAATTATGATATCTTGTTGTCTTTTTCGCTTGATTTCAATCCAACAGGATTCAATACCTTCCGCTGATAGTTCAAGGTCTCGTCTTCTGATGAAATCTAATTCATTTGCAAGATAAAGGCCAACACCTCCGGCTGAAGTTTTAGAATTAGTATTCAAGAACACGTAACCGGGTATGCTAATGTTATACTGGTTGTTCTCTTTTAGCTTGGTTTCAGAAATAGCAATAATGTCTGAGGCTTTTTGCGCTGTAAGTAGGATATCTTGTAGCATAGATAAGTTCTTAGATAGGCTGCGCATATTACAGTGAATTTCATTGCCCAGTAAACCGAGCGCAGGCAAATCAGCACTTGGAGTAGCTATATAGTGGGTAAAGGAGGGCAGACATAAAAAAACATTTTTCTTAGCCGCCTTATCAAAGAAAACTCCAGTTTGTTTAATAGTATAATATTTTGATTCAATATATTTCCCATGCGAATTTTCATTTTCAACTTCTCTATCTGGACATTCAATAATGTCTTGAAAGAGATCTTTAGAATCTAATATTGAGTTAGAGGAAAAGTGAACCCATGCACTGGTTACTTTAAGGTGGCCCGCCTGGATACATACCCATACCCATTTTGAACGGCTGATACTCCACTGTCAGGCCTCCGACGGGCTAGCCACTCACCCATTTATTAGAAATAGAATAAACTTTCCAAAAATGTAGGTTTGTTTGACATCGGTGTTACCATATCAACACAGCGCTGACGTCATGTATCTAACATATCATCCATTTTCTCGAAATCTAGACCTAAACTTTTAAAACGATTAAAAATAAATATTTATCGACTAGTTTTCGAATTACAGCTTCCTTAGCAAATACGTTACTATTTTGAGCAAAATTAGCATATTTATGACATTATTTATGATTCCATCAATCGAAATCGAATAAAGCAAATGGAATGAAATTTCCATGGGAAGTAGTAGTCCTATGCCACAGGTATGAGATATGCTAAAATCATCGCTTGAATCGGTCCGGAAAACACAGTTCTCGACGAGTAAACGTTTATTTTTTAAACGAAAATATTCAACCCAATTATTTTCGAAAACGCTCTCATACAATCTTTTTAAACTTTACAGTCTTGAAGGCCTACATTTAGGCTACAAGGGACACTAGGTCGTTTTAAAAGTTTAGGTCAAGATTTCGAGAAAATTGATGATATGTAAAATACACGACGTCAACGCTGTATTGCTATGGTAACACCGATGTCAAACAAACCTACATTTTTGGAAAGTTTATTCTATTTCTAGTAAATGGTGAAGTGTCTAGCCCGACCGAGCTCTGACAGTTGAGTATCAGCTATTCAAAGTGGGTATGGTGCGTCCCTGGAAAATCCAGGCGAGCTACTTTAACGAGCTCTTCTAAATCTAGGTCATGGAATAGTAGTTCACTTAGACCATTATGGGGGCTATTATTAGCCATTATGGTAATAAATCATTATAACAGTGGCTAGATAAAAGGAAGTAGTTAATCCTATTTGGCTTTCGGTTTCGGTTTTGTCCATCCTCTTGTTAAATCTGTGGTTAAAGGATAACAAGCCCATATACACGACTTGCCGTGTCATACATAACTTAACTTGCTTGCTATAAAGGATTGTTAATGACCAGGTTGCTTACTTTCAGATTCTTTCAAATCTTTCTCCGTATTAAAGGCGAACATTTGAGTATTTTCAGCCTCTCGAAGAAAGATCCGTCCGTTGTACGGTCCAAATTTCCATTTCTGTCTTTTCTTGATTTTCTTGATATCTCCAAAGAGCTTCTTCCTGTATGGTGTAAGGGATTCAGAAATGTAAAAGTGGGCTTCAGAATTAATATAAGACCAAGGTTCGGAATGTCTTTAGCCTTCTTGCTTGCAAGCCGACTACGGTTCAAATAGAACTCATTGCAGAGAGCTATCCTAGTAAATTTCACTATGAACTTGGGCGGAGCATCAGAGTTATATGACGGGATCGGATGTGTGATAGCTATATCTTGCTCCACCACGGGAACTCCGATGGCTCTACCAACCGAGTCAACAATCAGTTCACACGTGCATTCATCTGTTGGTTCGATGCCCGGTATTTCAAGGCAGTCCCTTCGTAGGTATTGTGCCAACTCATCAGTCTGTGTTTTAATTTGCTTCTATGGCCATCTTCTTCACGTTACCAAGATCTTTTTTGATTTGATGCAGTAGCTTTTCGTTCGATTGTTGGAATTGTGTTAGTAGGTAGTCGTACTTATCAGAAAGAAATCTGACTGCCTGATTTAAATCATCAAAACTTTTAGATAATTTCCCCAGTTGTTTGTTGATTGGTGCTATTTCCTTCCTAGGAGTTCCTTCATCTCCGTTATGGAAGCCAAAGGCCGGGCAATTAATAGCGACCGGACGGGGAGGCCTATAAAACGTGGCCTTCCGCCATTACGACATACGCTAAAATAAATCTCCAGGGATTGATTGCAACCCAAGAATAATGACGTCAAACGTATAGTGATATGACTAAAAAAATATAGGAAATTGAAGTTCAGTGCAATTTCAGGGTTACTCTAAATAACAACAAAGTTTTTTTTGCGCTCTCCCTAAAATTGGCTGGAAAGGGAGCCAAGACAATGTTTATAATTCTATGAAATAAAAACAGTTGCTTTGCCTACGCTTGTACGAGTCACGCACGCGCCTTTGCCGTCCGAGTAAATTACAAGAAATATTTTCGTTGCGGTTAAATAATTCACAAAGGATCGTCTGGCCTTTTTGGGGTGCAATTAACGGTAAATACCGCTCGTAATATTTCAAAATTTCCAACTTGCACTCGCCCTACTCGCCCTACTCGCCCTACTCGCCCTACTCGCCCTACTCGCCCTACTCGCCCTACTCGCCCTACTCGCCCTACTCGCCCTACTCGCCCTACTCGCCCTACTCGCCCTACTCGCCCTACTCGCCCTACTCGCCCTACTCGCCCTACTCGCCCTACTCGCCCTACTCGCCCTACTCGCCCTACTCGCCCTACTCGCCCTACTCGCCCTACTCGCCCTACTCGCCCTACTCGCCCTACTCGCCCTACTCGCCCTACTCGCCCTACTCGCCCTACTCGCCCTACTCGCCCTACTCGCCCTACTCGCCCTACTCGCCCTACTCGCCCTACTCGCCCTACTCGCCCTACTCGCCCTACTCGCCCTACTCGCCCTACTCGCCCTACTCGCCCTACTCGCCCTACTCGCCCTACTCGCCCTACGGGCTTGTGCAATTTTGGTGAAATTGAAATATTACGAGCGGTATTTATCGCTAATTGCACCAAAAACCAAACGATTATATATACAAACGAACGAAAAAATCGTCTAATGCCACAAGGTCTTTTTTAAATTAAGGATTTGCCTAAGTTTCGGAGCAATTTAGAAAATATATTGAGGTTTTATAATCCATGACATAAAAAGCTTCTTCGAAATTCTCACTTTTATATTCTTTACTAATGTCTAGACTGAAAATCCCAAAAGCGAACAGCGAATTAGTCATCTGGCTTCGATGGTTTTACTGATGTTCTGGTCTGGAAAGGAAACGGCTACATAAGAACCAACAACTATAAGCCTGTTAAGAGTAGGAAATTCATAAAAATCAGATTAAATTGTTAATACTTTAAGAAAATCCTACGAAATTAAAGAACGTCATTAGTTAATAACTTATGATTTGTTTAACGAGTATGGAAACCTCTAAATTTTAATTTTCTGTCTTGAAACTATACGTCGGGCACACGCTGTTGACAGTCTGCAGCTCTGATACGGTTTACATCAACGAAAATTTTGAGAATCTGGCATCTTGCTCGCCACAGGTAGTCCAATCTGGAAAAATGAAGAAAAAATCACGATGCAGACAGGAAAAAAGACGACGCATTGCTGAGACTATGTCGTCTTAATATTCAATAAGGCGGAACATGTTGCCTGAAGCGGGGCAAGATAATCCTCCAATGGAGGACTCTTGGAGCCAATGTTAATTATATGTTTAGCAAGAGTGCATTGCGTTATGCACGTACTACATGTGGTTCCAGAAAACGCCGGTCCATACCACCTCCACGCCCTGGAGTTACCCTTCTAAGGCCGTTTGAAAAAAAAAAACAAGCACGTTTAATAACCCTAGCAGTAGAGATAATGTTCTGTCTAAGAAGCGAAAAGCTACTTGTTCAAAGTGTATATTTTATTCAGAGGAAGAAAGCGAGTTCGTAGAATAAGCGAAACTCCCCACTGCAAATTCAAACATTTTAGCGACGACTCGAGCCTGATATTCGATGTCATTATCATTTTTTGCTTTGCTACCTTCAGTTGACTGCACATGGTGGCTTAATCCGACTACTACGTCATTCTCCATTTCATGGGCCCGCAATACCAGAAATCTCTAGACAACATTTGCAAAATCGTGAATGTTTCCCGTCGGCTAACATGGTCGACTGTTGTCCAATTTCTGTAAATCTTTATTAATGTTTAAAGCTTTCAAATGAGTTAGTGGCAGTAGGTCACTGGCGACATGGAATGAAAGAGATTGCCGTAGTTGCAGAGACGCTAGTTTAAATTTGTAGCCAAGAGAATCGACAAACAGCAAAAAATATCCCCCAACACGCAAACAAAGCTCACTACACGTAATATATTCTACGCCTTCCGCCTTGTTGTTTATGTGAAGTTGTGATATGTTTACAGAATTTATGCAAACTTAATGAACTGGAATCAATCAGCGAGTTCGTCAGGATTGTGGACGAGAATACGTCATCAGTATGATTCCCTCCCCCGCTTGAATCGCAGAAGTCTCTCTCGGGGGCCTTGCTTTTGGCCCTCGAATAGAGACAGCTGTTTTCGCAGGCTAATCTCTCGATCCAAACACACATCTCCCACATGTGTTAGATGGATGTGCGGATACGTAGGTAATCAGCCAAACGGTAACGGTCATAAATGAGAATCCAAGGACTACGGCAAAGTTGACACAACGTTAATTATATTGAACACAATATTTCGGCGGCCCAAACCAACCTTCTTCGGGTACTAGATGTTAATAGTTTTGCCAAAGGATAAAACATATCATATATATGTGGAGAACTGATGTCGGCAAAACGTAACTATCTTTCAAGTTTTATCATTAATTGCTCGACTACCAGCAATGCTTTACGCATGCATAAAATACCTCTACCGCTTGCCAAAAGTACAAATGTTCTGCCAGGTTTCTCGTGAATCAAGTCATTTGAATTTATGACGAACAGTTTGAGGCAAAGAGAAGCGGATTAATATTCTAACACTTTGTGTGAAGCACGTATACGTATACCATCTCACAAGAACGATGTCTTTCGGTAGAGTTTGGAGTGGGATTTTCACGCAAGTTTATATCATAGGGTTGTATGTTTCGGGCCCTTTCAAGTTTCATGAGCTTCCCACTTTATATGGGAACACAAAAAAAATGCAATTAAGGCTAAGCTAACGTGAATATTAATTTTGTTCATAAATGAAGAAACATTTTTCAAGTGTGATTTCCCCACATTTTAAGTGTCACCAGGAAAGTCGCAGAGAACTGAAACTTACATTCTCTAACAAAAAATCAAAACCTAAATATATAAACTAAAATGACTTCAAACACAAGCAATTTCTTACCTGTAAATTGACTAAGACACCTTGATACAACTCTCATTCACACGGGCGGCGAGATCGGCTATGCCGGAGACTGAGACGTTCAATATATACTTCAATAAAACAAGTCCAATATACGAATCAATATCTTTAAAAATGGAAATGAAGCATTTCTTAATTCAAACGAATTGCTCAATGAACCAGAGTGACCATATATTACGATACAATTGGAAAGATTCCTGTTTAAATGTCTGAAATCATCGGTCTTAACGATGTTGTGGACTCTTACTAAACGACCATTCATAGGATCAACTAACTCAGTTCTTAATTAGTATTCTTATTAGTACCGACTCCGACTTTTTAAACTGGTGGGAAATTGTTGTGTTTTGCAGAAAAACAGCTTTGCCAAACCCCTTATCAATTCCATAATTTGAATGCGGTCATTTTTTAGACATAGAGACCTACCGTTGCACGAATTCTGCTCGATTCATTGACCACCGACATGCACATATGTGTGCCATTGGCATGATATATTGTCAAGTGATAACACAGAAATGAAATACTTTGTTTAAATATATTAGCAAACGTCAGAACTGTCCGTGCATATGAATTTCTAATTGAATTTCCAATAAGTATATTATGGTGACTGGAAAGTAACATACTAAAAGCATCTCCATCGTTTTGAATATCCTCATAACCTGAATATTTAATTTTAATCAACCTACTAGAAAACATAAACTCTTTCTTGAATTTTATAGGGTTTTCTTGTGGAAAAATTACGTTTATGATAAAATGAAGTATTTATTTCGAACTTTACGCAAACCAAAACACTCTCGCTTTAAATTGTGCCTAGCAATCATACTTCTAAGCCGGGCCAAGCGGTCTCCACACGAGACTCTGGAAACTTAAGTAAAATTAACTTTCAGGATGTCTTCGCCGTGCTGTCTCTTTGAAGTAATATAAGAAAATACATCCTCTTCTTCAAAACACCCATTAGACAGTATTATGCGACTTTTCGTCACCTTTAGACTAAGCAGCTCATCAAATTAAGCAAATCAGTAACAACGACTCGAAGCCACTGTGTAAAATTTCCACGAATATTAGCAAAATGAGCCATAATCCGAGGCTCCTTTAAAAGGAAAATTAAATATGATGACCAAGAAGTACTTTAAAATATGCTAGCCTGCAATACAGCCGCCTCCTTAGTAAGTTCAGGCTATAATCATGCATTCGAAATTATTCCCACAGATTTAGCAATGACTCGACAATGTAGTTTCTAAGAACTGACGAGATAAAGAAAGATTAAACCATTGATACTCGCCGCCGTGCATATATATATCTCTCTTGAAATACTATACCTGGCGGCAACGCCGGATAGAAATGAACTGTGCTATTCAAGCCGAAGAAAAGAGTTTGTGGCAGAAATATTAAGAGTTTCGGTTATTTAGTGACATGTTCTCTCATTTGAACGTAGCCTGCTATGCGAATGGCCGCTTTACTATACTCTTTGATAAACAAACAAATGTTCCCGAAACAGAGAAAGTAAAGGAGGACGTCAACTCCAAAAATACTAAACTTTCTGGTTAATACCAAAGATAAGCAAAGCATATATATGCTTACAAGGTATACTACAGAAAATATCAGCCTATTTTGATGGATGGCCACAAAGATTCGAGTCCGTTTAGAGCGTCTTCATTTCAGCCCACGGTGGCTGAATCAAGTTGATAGAATAATAATTCGTAATCCGCTTTAGTCTTTGCCATCCTTTTAATCTTTACTTGTTTATCAGAAAGCTGTAGGTTGTTCTCTATGGCTTGGTTTCATGTATCTTATATGTCTTATATCACGGTATTGATTTTCATTTCTTTTATTTCAAGTTCTTCAAAGTATCTTCACGAGTGTTGAAACGATTGCTGTACTCAAACGTAGGCAGCAATACAAATTTAAGATTAACGAAAATCAGTGATTTGCTTATTTTGAATACGAGTAGATAAATTCTCCCAATCAATGGATTAGCCAATCAGAAACATTTCTGTGCTACAATAGCGTCATGGTAAACGCGCTTAAACCAATCAGGAAGTTTGTTATAGCAGTCAGGTTATTAAGCCATTCAGGAAGTTTGTTATAGCAGTCAGGTTATTAAGCCAATCAGGAAGTTTGTTATAGCAGTCAGGTTATTAAGCCAATCAGGAAGTTTGTTATAGCAGTCAGGTTATTAAGCCAATCAGGAAGTTTGTTATAGCAGCCAGGTTATTAAGCCAATCAGGAAGTTTGTTATAGCAGTCAGGTTATGAAGCCAATCAGGAAGTTTGTTATAGCACTCAGGTTATTAAGCCAATCAGGAAGTTTGCTATAGCAGTCAGGTTATTAAGCCAATCAGGAAGTTTGTTATCAGCAGTCAGGTTAAATGCTAATGAGAGGTTTAAAAAAAACGTAGCACTTCACTTCTCCATGAGAACTTCTAGTTACAGAAACGATATATGTTTATGTGCATGTATAGCGAACGACACACTTTGCATCTACACATTTCTCAAATGTCCAGAATTCTTTGTTAAAAAGTACACCTGCATTGTTTGAAGACGAATATACGTAAAAGGATATCCCACTTTCTTTCTGACTTTTCCCGTTCTGCTTTTCGATGGACAGTATTTCGATGTTCGCTTTTTTCCGCATCCACAGGCCCTTCCAATGAGAATTCGAAAAAACATGTAAAACACGAGGAGCTGTTCTAGAAGCGATTTCTAAATACAGTGAGAAGGGGTTGAAAACCGAGGCAAAGCTTCTAAATACTCGCCATGGCCATGATTTCATGATCAATTGTATTCTCCTGATGGCAATGAATTATTAATGAGTTGAGAAGCAAAAGTCCACACTTCACTGATTTTGTGCAAAGGCGCCAAATCCTCCGGGAATGCTCAATGTACTTCATCAAGATTCCCACGTCACCAATGACAAACGTTCGAAAATCGACGGCTTATGGAACTAATGACAAAGTAATCCCTACATCTCTTTGAGAGCTTTTTCAGTACTTCTGAATAAATTATTCTTTGGGACACCTCAAAAAGCATTTTGCGAAAGACTTTTTTCAATAAATAAGTTTGTACTAGTTCAAGTTGAAGTTGCAATTTATAATGTAAACAAAAGTTCCTGTGTTGATATGACAACAACGATATTGGATCAGTGTTATTACGTATGACCAGACATGAATGAAAGACTGAATCAGAGTACTGAGTAAACGTAAGAATCTCTAATTTTGTGAGAAAGCAAATCAATCAAGTTTAGTGAAAACTAAATTATACATGATTATATTTTTGAATTTAATATTGATAACATCGGAACAAAGTTCATTAAGAATGTCACACCGTAAGACAAGCACCGTAAGTGCTTCTTTTATCAAAAAAATATTTTATAAAAGAAATGAAGCAGCTTTTCCGTGTTTGCACAGGCTCATGCAAACCTCGGTAAGTTTGGGAGAATTATCTAACAGGTACAAACATTCGACCTGCGGTCTCGTGTTTGCCTTCTGCTCTCGAATTCTCCCAAACCGTTCAAACTTACCGTTCAAACTTACCTCGGTTTGCATGAGCCTGTGCAAACACGGAAGATCTGTTTCACTTTATGATTTTCTTTAAGACCGAATATAAGACGCTACTTCTGTTATATGAATGTGTTAGTAAAATGGAAGTCAGTTAACTAAGAAATTAATTCCTATTAAGATCTGATATACCTGTTTCAAAAAACCGACTCGCAGGGAATGGAAAATAGTAAAGGGCTGAGACCACGTTGAATCATGGGAGCCTGTTAATATGTAAACGAAAAAGATGGGAAAACACTTTTTTTCGCACAGAAATGTAGCTTTAGTAGTAGTGTCTCATTTTTCAAAAACTCCGTTAAAAAAAATATATTGACGGAGAAATACCAAAAGGAAGTTTTTAACCGAAGTAATAGGTTCTGTTTGATTGACAGCAGATCAATAAACACATGACAAGTGCTCACTCGCCCGTAACAACGGTGTGGGGAAATAAGTTTTTCCACACACGATTCCATAATTCCATCGGTTGTTGGCCCACAGGCTTCCCAGACTTGACGTATATTTCCCGCTTATTAGTCTATTGGGTTACCTGTGGTTTATCGATTAGTTTCATAACGATCTCAGAAGAGTTTATATAATTGCTCGGTGTGAATTCTTTTTTCCGATTCCTACGAAACAAATCTTCAATAATAAAAGATTGATACTTAATGAAGTTGTGTGAGTGGTTTTTGGCGATTTGGGGCCTTCTAAAGCAGTTTATTAGGATTCGAAATTTTGACCGTTGGCCGCGGCTCTAAAAAATATACAAGGTAGGCAACTCGACCTCGCCAAAGCACAGACTTACCTCAAAGATCACCCAAAAATCGGCACTTTTCTTCCTCGCTCGCTATTCAGCTTTCGGCACAGGAGGGAATAGTTATCAAGCAACATCTGACCAGAGATTTAGGAAAATCCATCAAATTTATCATCGCCAAACGGCAGCGCGACCTTTTAATGATCTGTGAGAACCAGAATGACCAAAGCGGCCCAAAATTTTCCCGACCCTACCCAAAACGATGCAAATTGCCTTTCTTCATGGGGGGACCCCCAAGCGTGAAATTATACGATTTTGGCGGTTACAGACTAATTTTGAATTTGGAACTCGCCAATCAGAGGACCAAGACAGTGGGCTGGGGTCTTCACCGAGTGTTATGACAGTTCCACGTGAGAAATTTTCGCGAGTTCCAAATTCAAAATTAGTCTGTAACCGCCAGTTTCGTTAAAAGCCAAATAGGAGTCCTCGCAAAACCCGACAAGCGTTCGTATTTTCACTTTCAGACAGAAGGCCGAGTGGTCGCCATCTGAACATAAAAAAGAATTGATAAGAGCCAACCGAGAGAATATTTGTTTCCAAGAAAGCTTAGATGGAAACGATTGAAACCAACACCACGATCTCGCTATTGCAGTGCTGTTTCAGACGCCTGCAAATCGCTGTCTCCTCTACTAACTATGCTGGCATTCAAGGCGTCTCTATAGGTGTTCACCTTGGCTTTGTCCCTCGAGGTCTTTTTGCCTTTCCCATTTTTTCTACCCTGGGAAACCAGCCGACTCTTATAAAAAGAACAAACATTTTCTCGCTTTGATCGGAAATCAACATTGGCGGGAAATCTTGACTGATAGTTGAAATGTGATGAGAAATGATTGGCCAAGAGCTCGCTAATTGTTGGAGAGGCAGGGCTTCAGATTCACGCACGACAGACGGCTATATTTTTGGGAGTGCTATTTTCTCGCTTTAGATTTTCAACCAAAATAGAGTTTTTAAAAAGCTCCCACTCAAGCGGAATTTATTTGATTTGTGCGAAATTTTCATAAAATGTCAATTGATATCTCAGATGCAAAACTATATCGAGGAATTGGCAAATTCTGAAAAGAGAGCTCTTGACGGCGTTTCCCGCATATCTTCTCGGATTATTTTCGCCTTTTCACGGAGAGCATGATAACTTTGAACTAAATCGAATTTTGAAATTCCCCGACACGGTTTTGTAAACAACGATTTTTGAACTAGGTGTGTACTTTAGTTAATGCTTTATAATTCTGTTTATGTCACTACTTTTGAACGAGAATACCAGGACAATGGTCTAAATTAGAGTAACAAAAAGAATATCTTTATGGTGCAGGTACTGAATATTCGTCATCATGACTTTCGACTGATTCGCTCAATTAAATTTGGAGGAACTAAACTAATTAAATGGTTGCCATTAAAATATACCTCGAAACAACTTTTATACCAATAAAGGTAATATTCGAATAAACATACATAACCGAACCTGCAGGTGAAATGGATACGCAAATAAAATACATTATCGATTCCTAGGCAAAATTTAATTGCAAAACGATTTATTAGTGATTTACTTTTCCAATTCTCATTAAAATTTTCTGTTTAGATTAGAGAAGGCATTGAAACTGTACTTCACTTATCATTTGGTTTTCGATTGTAAAGAGCTGTTATATATTTTTCAATGCCTACTGTATTTAGAAGTTAAGATTTAGACATGTAACTGTATGTTGATTTAAGCGAAATTCACGGATATTAAAATAACAATGCAATAAAGTCTTCTAGATTTCTAGCGTGTGTTGGCTTAGAAGATAAACAAATATTGAATTTTTGAGTGATATATAATATATCATAAACATATACAGTCATGCATCATATATATATCACTTTTTGAGAAAAACAGAACTTGGTTATCAATATTGTTTTCAATTATTAACCTACAGCTATATCAGTTCTTTGAATGAAATACTACTCATTGTTCCGAGCCCGATGGTTTTAAGTTTGATTATCTTACATTCAACTTTTCATAAATTCAATTTTAAAATGTGTATTACGCTGTGACAGCACATGAAAAAATAGAAAATTAAGAAGTACCAGAAAGTCAATTGCATTACAAAAAGCACCTATCTGTGCCTGGTTTTTCTTCCTACATTAATACAAAATAAAATATATATATTTTTTAAAGGATTTATAGTTGAAGAAGCTATGTGGTGAAAGCTAAATACCTTCTTGAATCCGTGACGTCAGAAGAAATTCTATATCGATGTCTAAACAGTTCAGTTTAATACCCAACCTTGTCGATTTTCGTAACGTTCTCGGCTTCCACGTACATTAGTGTATATCCATACTTTTGCATAGGTGGGGCTTACATTTCCATTTTGCCTGACTAATGTAGTTACCCGTTGTAGTTACCGAAGGTCTTTGATGTCCGAGTCAGCCTTGTATTGAGACGACATTGTAAATGGTGTCATAAGTATAGCACCATCTGCATCCGCTAGTCGATATCTTTTGTAGCTCAATCTACGCTTTTGTAATTGGCTTTTTTTGTGATTCAATCTATTGTTTTGAATGGAGCAGAGTTTTTAATAGCTTGCATTTAATACTCTTCTTTTATTAGAAACGAAGTATTTACACAATGTCAAAAATACAACAGCTACGCAAAAGTAATATTCAGGCTCAGCCTCAGTACTTCAAACCATTATTACGAACTCGTGTCATCTGTTTTTCTTTCAATTAACTCTGTTGTTTCGAAGACTATTACTTTGTCATATATGCAGTGGTAAGTACATCTTGGTATAAATTCTTGGAAGGAAGTTAATTAGAAGATATCGTATTCGTCATTGTATCATTTCTTGCGTAATGGGCAGTTGGGAGCTTCCTATAGCTTCCAGGACAAACTCAAAGTGATTTAAAAAATTATGTACGCTTTTTGCTTTCTTCCATAGTCTTACCATTTTTATTGCAGACACATGACAGAGGTTTTAAAAGTTGACGGAGAACATTCACAAAAGATATCCACTTGTTAAACGTTCGACGCGACGTATGCCGAATATTCTTGTAAAATTGAACATATCCAAAACCAATTGAAATGAGGAAGATGATTCAGCCGGCGGCAATACCATTGACATTGATTCCATTTTTTCATTAGTTTTAACGTCATATTGGATTCAAACTATAAGACAGCTGATAAAAGAACTGAAAAAAATCATACGAGCTAAATGATGAGCTATATTTGTTTTTACAATTGTTACAATTTTCTCGCTTTCTGATTGGCTCTCCGCTATGTGCAATAAAAGTACGGACAATGATGTAACAAGTAAGACAAGTCGCTTCCCGCTTGCAAGTTGCAAGTTTATTGTGAAAAACAAATCGCACACATTTTTCCATGAACATGTGTGCGATTTGTTAACTTGTTAAGCTGCATTGAAAACGCAATTTTATGTTTGCGTTTTCATGTCCCGTCCACACGGAAACGATGTCGTTTTCATTGAAAACCGGTCTCCAAGGTGGATTTTTTTTTAAACGCAACGCTATCGTTTTCGTGTGGACGGTCAAGCTCACTGAAAACGCAAACGCAAAGAGAAAATTGATGATATGTGATACATGACGTCAACGCCGTGTTGCTAACACCGATGTCAAACAAACCTACATTTTTGGAAAGTTTCTTCTATTTCTAGTAAATGGGTGTCTAGCCCGACCGAGGTCTGACAGTGGAGTATCAGCCGTTCAAAGTGGGTATGGTTCCTCCCAGAAAAATCCAGGCGAGCCACCCCTACCGAAGGCCGAAGACAAAAACATCTACTTTAAGTCCACTGACCTAGAATAATAATAATAATAATAATATACAGTTCTTATATAGCGCCATTTCCATCTCTGTCCAATGGCGCTTTACAATAGGTTTAAATACACATATCTAATATTAAAAGAACGAAAATATCATAGCGAATAAATATGTATATGATAAAAAGCATTAAGAGAAATTAAAACTATCCTTAAATCTGATCTAAAAATATGTGATAAAAAGTACTACGAAAAATTAAAAATGTCCTGAATAAGCCTTCCTGAAAAGGTAAGTTTTTACTTTACTCTTAAATTCATTTATTGTTAAACAATTTCTAATGTCTTGTGGAAGGCCGTTCCATAGGGCAGGTGCAGCAGTTGAAAATGCCCTACAACCATATGAACTTAATTTATATGGCACCTGAACCAGCCTATCGCTGGTGGCAGATCTCAAAGAACGCGTAGGTACATATCGAGTGACCAAATCAGCAATATACGGAGGTGCCAAACCATGAAGGGACTTGAATGTCAGCAAAAGAATCTTAAAAACAATCCGTTCTTCGATAGGAAGCCAATGTAAGTTATATAAAACAGGGGTAATATGTTCAGATTTTCTACTTAAAGTAACAATTCTTGCTGCTGCATTCTGTACGCTCTGTAGCCGCTTGGTAACGTGTTTAGGTAGTCCGTAGAGAAGAGAGTTGCAGAAATCAAGTCTTGATGTGACGAACGCATGCATTAGAATTTCCGCTGTTTGTAAGCTTATGTACTTCCTTATTCGCCCGATATTTCTAAGATAGTAGAACGCCGATTTACACATACTGATTACATTCTGCTCCATCGACATAGTCATGTCATGAATGACACCGATATTTCTGGCCTTGGATGAAGGATTAATTGTCTCGTCACAAACTAGTATTGAGTCCAGTGTAGGTTGTGGTCGATGGCTTGCATTTAGAACAATCAGTTCTGTCTTGTCTCTGCTCAATTTTAATTTGTTGACCGTCATCCAGGCATCAATATCTTGAACACATTTCTCCAACCTCGATCGTTCTTGGTCCACTTGCCCTGCAATTGACGATTTAAAAGTCACATATAGTTGGACATCGTCCGCATACAGGTGAAAATTAATATTATGCTTCCTCATGATATCTCCAAGGGGTGATATGTATAACAGGAATAGTACTGGCCCAAGAACACTTCCCTGTGGAACTCCACAGCGAAGCATGCGCTCAGATGAACAACCACCAGAAACATTGACAACTTGTTTACGATCGGTGAGGTAAGATCGAAACCACTCTAACGCCTTGTCAACAATTCCAAATCTCTGCGAAAGACGGGTAAGGAGAACATCATGGTCCACGGTATCAAACGCCGCTGACATGTCTAATAGCAACAGAATGACTGAACAGTTGTTATCCATAGCTCGTAAGATATCATCATGCACTTTAACTAAAGCCGTCTCTGTGCTATGATATTGTTTGTACGCTGATTGGAGTATTTCACCCATGTTATTATTATCGACATAGCAGCATGTTTGGGAAGCAACGACTTTTTCAGTGCACTTGGACACAAATGTTAAGTTGGAAACTGGTCGAAAACTACTGAACTCTTTGCAGCACAACTGGGCTTTCTTGAGGCGAGGATTCAATGAGGCAGCTTTTAGACTCGGTGGAAGAACAGAATTGGCCAATGACAAATTTACCATCTTCGTAAGCACTGGAAGTAGGTCACTCAGACACCATTTTAGCACCGATGCAGGGATGGGGTCGAGGACGCAAGACTTCTTGGAAATCTTACCAATTAGTCCCGCTAACTCAACATCAGTTACAGGAGTAAACTCTCGAAGTTGCACCTCACATTGCTGCAGGTCGGAGTCTGGGAACGGGTTGCGCATGTCTGAACTCCTTGAGACCAGATCACTCCTGATGATGGCTATTTTCTGTTCAAAATAATCAGCGAATTGATTTGCAAGATCTTCGTTAGAGTTGCAAGTAGGATATTCTCTCTCAGTCCGACCTTTGAGCAAGGGTTCCATTGTCTTAAACAACTGCCTTTGATCATTCTGCAGGCCACTAATTAATTCGGAATAATACTCCTTCTTACCATTGCAAATAAGTTGGTGAACGGTACGACATTGCTTTTGGTATAACTCGCGGTCAATCATCAGCCCAGATTTCCGCCATCGACGTTCATGTCGCCTTCTCTCGACCTTTTCCTTTTGGATCTCGTGAGTAAACCAGGGAGACGTAGGACGGATAGTGACAACCTTTGTCTTGACAGGGGCGTGGTTATCTAATATCGACGTTAGGGTCATATTGTATTGGTCAACCAAGTCGTCCAGGGATCGGTGTTCGTAACAACTCAACAGACTTGAGCTCACTACGTCGCTACAGAAACGGGACGAGTCGATACCCTTTAGGCTCCTGTAAGTGATATGCTTCTTCTCTAAGGGCGGCTTGGACAACAAGAGCTTGCAATGTACCGCACAGTGATCTGACAAAACAGGATCTGATACATGTGTGTTATGTATAAATTTGTCTTGAGTTCGAGTAATTACCAGATCCAAGGTATGGTTACATTTGTGTGTTACGTCTTTCACATGCTGTTCATAGTCGAATGATTGTAGCATTTGAATAAAACGTTTCGCAGGAGCATTATTTTCATCATCAACATGAAAGTTAAAATCTCCCGTTATGAGCAATTCACAGCGATCAGTAGCCAGTTGTTCAAGAAAAGTTGAAAATTCAGTGAAGAACATTTCGTACGTCAACCCATTTACTTTACTGGGCGGTGGGCGATAAACCACAACAATCCGAAGTGGCTTGGGTGATTTCATTACCATGTCAACGTGTTCAAATGACTTGAACTTTTTAGTAGGATTCAGTTTTAGATCAAGAGTCTTTTTGAACATCAAAGCCACTCCGCCTCCACGACCTTGCCTTGGAACGTGCCTAAAGACGTAGCCTCTGGGTGTAATGTCACTGATAATAACTCTATCCTGGTCACCTGGTTGAAGCCATGTTTCTGTCAACGCCATCACATCTACATTGTTTTCAATGATAAATTCATGTATTAATGTAGTCTTGTTCTTGATTGACCTTACATTTAGTAGACAAAAATCGAACGCCTTACTCGGCTTGAATGTTGGAGTTAAAGGCGAGCGATTAATGTTTATCAAATTTGGAGAGGCTGTAATGCATTTGGTCGAGCTTTTGTTGTAGCGCTGCGTGACAAGCTCATGACGTGGAGTAATTCTCACGGGAATGGGTTGTAAACGCGTTCCATTATTTTGCGCAGAAAGACAGTTGAAGCCCAAACAACTGTTTGGATTTATAAATGGGCAATTAGCGTAACATGCAGCTGTCATGTAATTAGAAGCATCACGCCAGATATGATTAGTTTCGTCACGTCGACAATTCGCTGGGCTTCGATTTGTAATGCGTACAGCAATCCTTGACGCAACAGGAGAAGTTGGGCCTGGCATCGGGTGCACATCACCGCTAAGTTCTATGGATAGAGCCATGAAATTAAACGCTGCAACCGAGTTAGAATAATACGGAATGTTGCTTTTGAACCATTTTCGTTTGATCGAACATTCTTGCAGTCTCTGATGTTTAACACAATAGAGGCGCTCACAGTTGTTGGTGTTTCCCATTGTGCTTGACCAGTCTCCAGGGAAGATGTCGACTCCTTCGATGCAAATTTCACTTCTTGGCCTTGGGAAGAAATCAGCAACCAGAAAACGTCCAATTCCATCAAGGTGGCTGGTAATATGCCCAGGAAAACTTAGCATCCAAGACCCTTCGATGGTTACACACACCTGAGGGCCATTACTTTGGAAAATGGAGTGGTTTTGAAGGCAAAAACAGAGCAAAACTAGAGAGAACAAAATTGCATTATCCTTTGGCTTGAATTTGCGGCAAAACTTGTCTTGACCTCTAGGCTATCCTTTTCGGAAATATTGTTTAGTTCTCTTTCAATTTCAGCTTCAAAATAAACCGCCAAAGTCCAGTTGCAAATGTGTCACACCGCCATTTTGATTTTCAATTATATATAGACAACATGGAAATCCGGATGAAATGACGTCATGTTCCAAGTAACGCGCGCTCTGATTGGTTTGTTCATACTTTCTGTGTCTGTACTCACATGGTTTTTGACCAGTCATAGAGCGCGTTAGTAAATATCTATTATATAAAAGAAAATGAAGCACGCTGAGCAGCCAATGAAATCGCGCGTTCTTAGGATGCTCCCGTAACTTTATGAAAACTTAATATGTGTACGTTATTTTCTTCGTAATTTCAATGACAGTGGAAAGAAATCAATCTATTTTCTCTGTTTATTCTAGGCCAATTATCGCGTTATAAGCACAGCACTGTATATTAACTTCAAATCCTAATGTAGGAATTGTTTAGCGTGACAGCTTAAATATACACGAAAATTAGAAACTCAGTAGATTGAAGCAATAGTTCAGCTTTTTGCATATCGCTCCGTTATTCGTTTGTGATCTTAGTCAGTTGTATGCTTGGTCAAGGTTGTGTAACTGAATTCATTTGGATGCAGACAGATTAAGCCCTAAATTGAACTGTTCTTTGCTTTAGTTAGCATGATAGACCTTTAGCCCAATGTTGAAAATCGCTTGAAAATGCTTGGCAGTCTCAACCTAATCCCTATCCACTTGTTTAGTTCGCAAGCCGTTCAGTGGAAGATCTAGACGGGGATATACAGATGTCAGTTGTCAGTTAGCATTTCGGTTATTTGTCAGTTAAATTTTAAGGCGTTTGTCAGTTAACCCCTTCTACATTTTAGTGATCGCAAATTGTAACCAACCATGTTTTTGAGCAGAAAACGTCAGTCTTACCTGGACTAGTCGTTTTTGAAAACCGTCTGACTAGCTAGAGAGAACATGTATTCTGGAAGACTATTGCCTTGGACGAAATCCCTTAATCTCTCGAGAACCTGAGTTTGCTTTCAGTCCTCCTTGTCAACCGCGAAGGAAATTAATTTCACGTTGGTTCAATTACCTAGTATAGGGGACTCGAATCAGCGGTCACGTGACCTTGTCAATCAAACAAATGGTGCTCGTACGATAGTGGATGCCAGAAATGAACGAGCGAGCGAAAATTGGTAACTAAGGATGGCAAGTTTTCAGATATTCATATCTTTAAGACTGAAGCAAAGTTTTATTGAAATCTCCAATTTAACAGAGTTTATGGGGCTGGAGGGCATTCCTCATAATTAAACTGTTAAATTTGGAGATTTAAAGAAAACATTGTCTTTGCTTCAATTTTAATGATAGGAATCTCCGAAAACCTGCCTTGGTTACTAAAAATGCTCTCGTTAGAATGCTGTAAAATACATCAAATCACTCAAACAGGACCTCTCTGACCATAAGGAACAATTACTCCAAACTTGTACTCGTGAACATTTCACTTATTTCATGGGTAAGATTGACTCTATGCATTATGGCTTCATGTCCATACTTTCAAAATATAGCAACTAGAATTTAAGTTTTGAGATATTTCTGCGTATTTATAAAGTAAAGTTGCTATATTTTTTCCTATCCACACCGTTTTGTGGTGTTAATGTACTTGTACAAGCAAGCAAGCACCACCAAATTATTTAGTATTAGTGAAATTGTTAAAAAGTATAGTTTTTTTATGAATAATAGAAGGATTATTATGATGAGTGAAGGTGTTAACTTATGAATAATAGAAGGATTATTATGATGAGTGAAGGTGTTAACTGAGTCTAAGTTTATATTATATTAGTGAAGGTATTATACATGTTAGTGTGCTTGTGCAAGCAAGCACCACCAATTCACACTTATTTTTTATTTTATTTTATTTTATTTTATTTTTATGGTTATAGTATTAATGTGGCATTAATAAAATATAATTGTTATTATTATTATAAGGTGTTAAGGTGCTAATTCAGGCCCGAATTTTAGCAGTATTTTTAGACTGAAAATTTTGAGTTAGTGATATTTTTGCGTATTTGTAAAGTAAAGTTGCTATATTTTTCCTATCCAAACCGTTTTTTGATATGACGACGTGAAGTCTTATTTTTGGTGGTCCGAATCTTGAGTTTTTATATCCGCCATTACTCGAACCCGTTCCTGTCATCCTGTGACAGAACTAATTTCCAGCGGCCGTGACGTCTTTTCTCAACACAACAACATACGGGGCTACGTTTCACACAAACTTTCGCACGAACTTATAAGTAAAGTGCATGTTTATACTATTTTTTCGAAAAGGAAAGGAAAGAACGAAATTTTGAATGGAAATATGCATTTACAAGAGCGACGCGGTGAGAAAATGACGCCACGACAGGAAACCGCTGGTCGAAAATCGCGAAGTATTTTTTGGAACACACTTCAGTAATGGCGGACGTTATTTCGACGGAAAACTCTCTGCAAATTCGTAGGTTAATTTGGTCCTTTGGTAATATTTTTCAATGATTTGGATATTTTCGACACTGTGTGTTGTTTTGGAAGACAAAAAAGTAGAAAAGAAAATGGTCGAATTTCGACGTAGTGGCACTTAAATTTTTTGTGCAAACCCTCAACTTGTATTTCACTATTTTTGCCGATGCCTTTGCACTAAAAAACCGTGTTAATTGTCAAGAAAACTAATAATATAAAATAAGCGTTACTTTTGTTGTGTATATGACCTCTCATTTTTTTGTCAAGGAATGAAAAAGTTTTGTGAATATCCCCAAACATTCCACTGAGAAATTGACAGGTTTACCTTCAAATCGATCTTCTTCTGGAAATCACGGCAGAACCTTCAAAGTTATCGAAACTGTGCGCAGTTCACACGCGCCATTGTAAAATAAGTTCTTCTGTTACATTGCTTGCCTAAGACCCGATTCAAACGTCGAACTTTTCATGCGCCGAACCTAATTAGATCAAAAGAAACCGCCTAATTATCTTTTGTTTCAATTGCATTCGACGCATGAAAAATTCGACATTTGAATCGGGCCTTAGAAGTTACTCTGGTTACGAACTCTTCTAATAAAAATATACCTCATTTTCATATAAGATTAAAGACTTTCCAGCAATAAAACAAAGACAATAAAGACATTAAAACTTGGCGGCTGACTTTTAAAACGGAAATTTGTTAACTAAGCTAATCTAGGCAGAAAAAAAACCCATGAACTTTTACTAATGATTGTCGGCGTTTTATGACCGGTTTCGGATTAATTCCAGTCTCGTTTAGCATTTTACAGTGAGACTTAGAAACTAATTTGAACGTTTTTCAACGCACTGAAATAACGACTAAAATAAAAATATCCCTTATAGCTTAGCCGGATATAAATGGTTTAATTTATGAGAATAACAATAACTGTACTAAAATAATTTAAGAAATCTTAATTAACTTTGATAAAAAAATCACAGGAAACCCAAGCTCTGTTTGTGTTTTAAATTATAATTTGTATGAGGTTTTTAACGAGTATTTGGTTGTATCCATTAGGCCAGAAATACTGAAATAAAATCAATGAAAACTCCCCTGAAGTCTTTATCTGTTCTTCATTGGGCTCTGTATGCAATTTCAGCGAATTCTGTTGAAATTGTACCCCTCGACCTCTCCAACTAAGAAAGAAGGCAAGGACGGACACAACCGCCATTTCTCGATCTAAATCACTCGAACATCACGCTCGAATTTTCATCCAAAATCAATGCCAACCGCAACTAGACCTCAAATAATAGCACAGCAGTATCTATTCCAAGAGCCTCGTGCCATTTAATTTAAATAATCCCCATTTCTCGAGCCTAAATCGAACCTAATTTCAAACAAATCCGCCCGTTGGGATTCGTGACTGGGAGAAGTTGGCAACGCTTAGCAACGGCTAGCTGCCAAAAGTTCACGGGCTGAGAACGTACGTATATATTTTACTTTGAACACGCCTCCACGTAAGTTGGCTCTATGGTTTAGAGCGCGCACTTTTGATCCAACGCCCGGAGTTCGAGTCTACACCGGGCACTAAAAACATTTTATTTTACTTCTTTTTCTCCTTTCTCAGTTTTATTTAATCTTTTCCTCTATTTTAAACAATTAGAGCCGCCTTTCACATGAAAAACATTGTTGTCTATTGGCCGTTGCTAAGCGTTGCCAACTTCTCCCAGTCACGAATCCCAACGGGCGGATTTGTTTGAAATTAGGTTCGATTTAGGCTCGAGAAATGGGGATTATTTAAATTAAATGGCACGAGGCTCTTGGAATAGATACTGTTGTGCTATTATTTGAGGTCTAGTTGCGGTTGGCATTGATTTTGGATGAAAATTCGAGCGTGATGTTCGAGTGATTGAGATCGAGAAATGGCGGTTGCGTCCGTCCTTGCCTTCTTTCTTAGTTGGAGAGGTCGAGGGGTAAAATTTCAACAGAATTCGCTGAAATTGCATACAGAGCCCAATGAAGAACAGATAAAGACTTCAGGGGAGTTTTCATTGATTTTATTTCAGTATTTCTGGCCTAACGGATACAACCAAATACTCGTTAAAAATCTCATACTAATTATAATTTAAAACACAAACCACAGGCTTCCCAGACTCGACGTATATTTCCCGCTTATTAGTCTATTGGGTTACCTGTGGTTTATCGATTAGTTTCATAACGATCTCAGAAGAGTTTATATAATTGCTCGGTGTGAATTCTTTTTTCTGATTCCTACGAAACAAATCTTCAATAATAAAAGATTGATACTTAATAAAGCAGTTTATTAGGATTCGAAATTTTGACCGTTGGCCGCGGCTCTAAAAAATATACAAGGTAGGCAACTCGACCTCGCCAAAGCACACACTTACCTCAAAGATCACCCAAAAATCGGCACTTTTCTTCCTTGCTCGCTATTCAGCTTTCGGCACAGGAGGGAATAGTTATCAAGTAACATCTGACCAGAGATTTAGGAAAATCCATCAAATTTATCATCGCCAAACGGCCTCCTCGAGACCCAAAAAGTGCGACCTTCCAATGATCTATAAGAACCAGAATGACCAAAGCGGTCCAAAATTTTCCCAGACCCTACCCAAAACGATGCAAATCGCCTTTCTTCATGGGGGAACCCCCAAGCGTGAAATTATACGATTGCCGCTCGAGGAACGGAAACAAATATATCGCCAATCAGAGAGACCATTACTAGGCTTTTAACGAAACTGGCGGTTACAGACTAATTTCGAATTTGGAACTCGCGAAAATTTCTCACGTGGAACTGTCATAACACTCGGTGAAGATCCCCAGCCTACTGTCTTGGTCCTCTGATTGGCGAGTTCCAAATTCAAAATTAGTCTGTAACCGCCAAAATCGTATAATTTCACGCTTGGGGGTCCCCCCCATGAAGAAAGGCGATTTGCATCGTTTTGGGTAGGGTAGGGAAAATTTTGGACCGCTTTGGTCATTCTGGTTCTTACTGATCATTCGAAGGTCGCGCTTTTTGGGTCTCGAGGAGGCCGTTTGGCGATGCTAAATTTGATGGATTTTCCTAAATCTCTGGTCAGATGTTGCTTGATAACTATAATTCCCTCCTGTGCCGAAAAGCTGAATAGCGAGCGAGGAAGAAAAGTGCCGATTTTGGGTGATCTTTGAGGTAAGTCTGTGCTTTGGCGAGGTCGAGTTGCCTACCTTGTATATTTTTTTAGAGCCGCGGCCAACGGTCAAAATTTCGAATCCTAATAAATTGCTTTAGAAGGCCCCAAATCGCCCAAAAAACACTCACACAACTTCATTAAGTATCAATCTTTTATTATTGAAGATTTGTTTCGTAGGAATCGGAAAAAAGAATTCACACCGAGCAATTACATAAACTCTTCTGAGATCGTTATGAAACTAATCGATAAACCACAGGTAACCCAATAGACTAATAAGCGGGAAATATACGTCGAGTCTGGGAAGCCTGTGCACAAACAGAGCTTGGGTTTCCTGTGAAAAAATGAGCAATCCTGAACAAAGTTAACCTTAACTTTTTCATCATCCCAGTATAATAAATGAAAGAAGAACCATCGCTGGACATTTAAGAGAGGATCCATGTGAAAACCATGCAGACGAGTCTACAGTGCACCTCTCCGATTTCCTTTAAATTTGGCACACAGTTATATCTTAACTAGCTAATGTCCCATGTGAAATAGTTTGGCTGAAATGTAAAAGGCCTTTGAGATATGACAATCAAACTGTTTGACCCCCTGAAATGCTCAAAATCAGAGCAAAATATACCTTATGTTGTAACATGTCGCAATCGCAAATGATTTTAAGTAGAAAGATAATATTTTTACTGGCTTTAGTACTAAGTCCCGTCAGCATATTAAAACCAAAATCAACAAATTTTATTTATATTTTGTCGCTTCTGTCGAATTTTTATTTAACGCTACTTTAATAGGTATTTTTAAAACCCGATAAATGCTGTCTGGCAATGGCCGTTTGCAGAGTTGCGGCCTTCTTTTCTTTGAATTTAGAAACATTTCTAGATTGACTTACAATAGATCTTTGCATCTGGTAAAAAAAATCTCTGTAAAGTTAATGCTGGGTTAGAGAGTACGCACTCTCAAAATCCGCAATGTTCAGTTATTAAACAAACGACGATATGGTGACACGGCGATTTTTTCCCCGATTAAAATCGAAAATACGGTGAACTTCACAGATTTTCTGCCAATAATTGCTTTAAGAATTCGAATGCACATTCATTTTCAATATTATTTTAGTTTTGAAGGGTGACCAAGTCCATCACCCGATATGCAGATGTCTAAAGTGACTGAATTATTGTCGAGTTTGACGGAGTCAAAGCTGAAAAATAGGTACTCATAGCTTATGGCAGTATCTTCGTTTAAAATTGTTTGATTGGATCAAAGACAATGAATTTTCTTTGAATATGATATATAGAGGATTTCAAACTACGCTACGCTTTAAATACAGCTTCTAATCCGAGTCACTCTGAATTTTGCGAGCCTCTGTAGCGGGGTGAATGAGTGACAAGTAGAAATGCACGTACAGTCGTATTTAGGTTCTTTAGCCGATTCTCTATTCAAGTTTTTAGTTTTTATTCTGTAAAGAAACGATGTTTTCTTTTCATAATAAAAAAACCCTAATGGTTTCGTTTTCTTGGAAGCCCTTTATTATATGCTCATCGGATAGTTGTCCAAGTTAGAACCGTTTAGATTCAGCAACGGGAAGCCATTCTGATGTCGTTACTACCTTGCCGGTTACGGACTCAATTTGTTTCAATCTTGTGCATAATATTCTGTTCGTTCCGTTGAAATACCAAAATGTGTGTATAATCCATGAAATCAAATGTGGTATCACCGAAATAGATGAAATACCTGCAGTGATATAATGATATCTCAAGAATTGCGTGACAAGAACTGCGTGTAACGTCTGCACGTGTATTTCCCGCCCTATCCACGAGATGGATTTGGACTTGATCAAGTGCTCATTTTGTGTATATTCAACGAGGGAATGTGGCTTATCTTCTCGGCGTTACCAGGGAAAAACAACTATATTACCGTTGAAGGCATGAAAGGCATTGAAGGCTTTCTTCACTTTTTTCCCGCTCTTCTAAATCAATGATTTGTTTTTGCTATACTAAGAATTGTATGAAATGCCTTGGCACTTGGCGGGGATGTTGTTGATGGCGCGTGTCAGGTAAAATTATCATAAAATCTATAAATATTTTCACCTGTACTGTACTGTCTAGACAGGGTATTTTATTCATTTTTGTGCACTAGTCAAAGAAACCCCCCCCCCCCCCCTCCCCCAACCCGGGACAGGGTGAGAGGGGGAGGGGGGTGGGGGTTTACTTAGACTAGTGCATAATGGCTCACTCTCTGATTAAAGCTGCCTGTGATACACTTGTATGCGATTTATTACTGTCGTCCTCGTATCTCTTTATAGCGGAGCTCGTTGCATAAAAAACAAAGAAAATCAATATGGAAAACGAAAGATAAAAGAACAACCCACACAAGTGGAAAAAAAATCACGCCGCGCGCCTCGCCCGCTCGCAGACGTAAAGGTCGGTACACACGAAGGGACAAGTCACGTGTCCTGATATCCTGTTCCCCGCGGACACCGGGCATCCTACAGCTGAGAAACTACAAACCTAGTACACAAAGAATAACGTATTTCTTTACAGTTTTAAAGTAATAGACCAGTTCGCGGTTAATTCCGACATTTTGAAAGGGGTGTAAACATGGCGCGAAATACAGTGTTTGTATGGGAATCCGATGACAAATAAAATCCGTAAAATCGAATTTCTGAAATATTCTTCAGATACAAACTTCAGATACCAAGTAATCGATTAACTGATCGAAATTCGAGGGATGTAGCTGTGCTGGGAAGCATGCAATCGTGGTTTTAGTTTTCCATACATTTGTCTAAGTCCGCGGGAAAATTTGCGCAAAAAAAAACAATCTTCCAGGAAGGAAAACATTTTTCTGAAGCATTTCAAAGACATTTTTTTGTTTCGATGAGGCAAAATTTGCTTCCGCAACAATGTTTTCATGTTGGCTATGGAGGAAAACAATGTTTACTAGGCTCCAGTGACACACAGTATATGTGTTTCTTAGCAACACCGGCAAGACAATTTGGCACAGTGCGCATTCGTTAGTTTTTTTCTGCAACAACGTTTCCTCGTTTATCCACCCGTGCAGCAAAACATTTGTATGCTTCCTGCTCGTTCAATTAGCCACCCAGGCAACATTAAGAGAAACAGAGAAGCGCAGTGTTCGCGCCTACGCCTTTTCGATCCCTCGTGCCTCGATCGGATGATCACGTAAAATGGCGGTCCCCAACCTCGTTCCGAGGGGTCTTTACGCGCCTAATCAAAGATGGCGTCGAAAGTACCCCTGGTACAGGCTGGTGGGATTCGGCCACTGATTGGCTAGATGTTTCGCGCGCGCTGATTGGAGAATTTCGAATAGCGCGTGCATTTTTGAATTGAAAAATAAACTGGTGATGTCGTCTTTCGCATTGCGCGTTCAAAATTCGTTGAAAAGAATTACAAATTCATCAGAACTTAGCATTTTTGCCTTTTTTAATATTCACTTTACAACTGGGTACAAGTAGAACAATGTGCGGTTGGAATTCATTGGGATCACACTTCAACCTCTAACCGTTCTTCAGCGATGATGAATCCAAGATGGCGGATGCTCCTCAAAATATGCCCATATACACCCCATTCCAATATGGCGGATACACGGCCGGAGCGTTGGGGCGGGACACGAAAACGAGGGTAGTTAGGCGGAAGTCGATGTCAAGAAGGTCATGAGGCGGGAATTTCGCGCAAGTTTTGAAGCGAGTTTGTTTTTTCGAGAGGGTTGGAATAAGTAGATTTTATCCCCAGAGAGTTAGAAAATATGGTGGATATTCAGGCTATCGTTTTCACTGAAGAATATATCCCTCAGTGAAAATGATTGTCTGAATATCCACCATATTTTCTAACTCTCTGGGGATAAAATCTACTTATTCCAACCCTCTCGGAAAAACAAACTCGCTTCAAAACTTGCGCGAAATTCCCGCCTGATGACCTTTTTGACATCGACTTCCGCCTAACTACCCTCGTTTTCGTGTCCCGCTCCAACGTTCCGGCCTTGTATCCGCCATATTGGAATGGGGTGTATATTGGGCATATTTTTGGGTCACATGACCAGCCTGTACCAGGGGTACTTTCGACGCCATCTTTGATTAGGCGCGTAAAGAGTCCTGGGAACGAGGTTGGGCGGTCCCGTCTCACGCAATCTCGTTCTCATAGCCCGCGATCTTTTGGCCAGTAACTTGGCGCTGGTCAAAAGATCGCCGGCTCTGGGAACGAGATTGCATCTCACGACGCTCGTATTCATCAGCAGCTGTGTATCACAGGACGCCAAGGAACCACTTTGGACGTTAAACAAATATCTGGCAGTGACCACCCTCAGTGCTTGTTGGTCAGCCGCATTAATGGGAAGATAACTAACATATATAACTACTCATGCTTGTAAACTGCGTGGCTTACCGTGTGTACCTATAAACAGCAGTCTGAACAAGCGCCCCGCACATACATGTATATGTAAATCCAGCGTAATTCAGGTCTGGATAAAGTCTGTCACGATCCACACAATATGTTTCATCGTTCACCCAGATGTTTTCTGAACCCTTTTCTAAGATAGTTTGTAGCAATAGCAACATACGTCAGACATTTTTGAACTTCGCTTTCCGGGATGGCACTGCGCTCCAGTACGGCACCGACACAGCTGATTAGGCCATCCCAATAAAATGCAAATACGAAGAGAGCTAGGAAAAGAGGTGTAGTTGAAAGTATGTTCTTCAATTTTTTTTTTAACTTTTCCCAAAAATTGGGTCGATGTCAAGCTTTGTATTTTTGTTAACTTTTCCAAAAAAAATTGGGTCGGTCTGGCGATTGGAAACGGAACATTTTATTGGGATGGCCTTATGTGGGTTGTGTGAATATACAGGATATATGCACGGGATGTTAGAAATCATTTATAATTCATTGTTGTGACCTTGTGTATGAATGTATGCAAACATTTGACCCCATAACAGTTACATATATCAGGTGCATCATGGGTAATTTTAACCTATAATCAGCTTGAAAAAAATAAAAGTTTTGCAAACAAAATTATGTAGTGCATTATGATTATTTTCAGTTCTGTTTCATGAGATTCATAAATGTTTCAATATAAATTACCCACACTGGTATATATGTTGGGCACCACAGACGAAATGATAAAACACCGGATCTCCTAGCGTGTAGGGATTTGATCAGCAATATATATATATAAATAGACAAGAAAAGAAAGGCTGATTCAATTTTTCTTCCAATATTCTACATGGAATGTACACATCTGTGTTCGGGCTACCTGTGGTGCACAACAGCAGACTGGGTTCTAGTCCTAAATAAAATGGCGGATGCTACAAAGCCATCTGTATAAACTATAAATATAATGGTTAAATGTTCTTTCGGTGTAAAATCAACAAGAAGATAATTATCGTAAGTTGTGGCTTCGAGACCATGACAGAGCTGGGGAGGAGAGCACAAATAAGGCTAGAATCAGGTATGCATTTATCGCTGATTCATCCTTCGTGATTACTAATTTCTCTTATAATTTTTGAAGTTGATTGTTAATTAGTTGATTGTTTATTGCAAAACCATAGGCATAAGTGACAAATAAATTTATCACCCAGTTATTTTAGGGCTATGTTTCTCATTCCTGTCCGTTATTTGTCCCGTTATTCTGCACACGATACAGCTTACCTCTGGCGTTGATTGTTTATTTACGTTGGACCCGGGCGTTGGGAGTATGTTACTTTGGCCTCACTGCTCCTAAGCTTAATAAACTTTACAAACTTTTTAGTCCCCAGTTGTATTTCCAAATGACTGATCTACAAAATAATAACTCTCTCATCTTCTACAATTTCGCCGCATCGATAGTATTCGAATGTCATTTTACCCTAAAATTTGACTTTTTGAAAAATAATTTCGGAAGTCACTTGTACATGAAAGCCTTACTCCTTGAATACTGAATATTTTTTGGCACTTATATCATAATTAAATTGCAATTGGTTGTGTTTATGCTGTAGAAACGTTTTGTGTATATAGCTTATATGGTTTGTTCAAAACAATTATGTAAACATGACTGAAAAAACATAGTGGAAATACCCCTCAAACCGAGGCAGTTCGTACTGACCCCCATATCTCTTACAGTTTTTGGAATTTTTTCCAAAATATTCTACCAAGTCTAATGCCAGGCCAATAGTAATATATGTGCAAAATATGAACAAAATCTGAGATGTACCATGTAGACTCATTTTTTCAGGGTGCATGGTTTTCACATGGATGCCCTCTTAATAAGTTTGAACAGTTTGGTAAATAAAATGGGATTATTAAACTATAAGCATAGGTTCGTACTGTGTACAAATGGTGGTTTGTTTTCACATAACATCTACAGGGACAGCGGAGCGAAATGTTATTGAGACGGTATGACCAAACTATAGTCAGTTTTAAATGCATGGAAGTACTTCGCAAAAATGTTTTTGGCAAAAAAGTGGGGGGGGGGGGGCTATATGTCCCTGATCGACTGATGTACTGTGGTAAAGCAACAGGCATAACATACACTTTCAATTTATGTTAGAAAGTAATTCATTTATATATATATAGGCAACCCTAAAAGCGGAGCTCCCAATTATCTGAACTGAGGTAACGACACGAGAAAAACGATAAGTTATATAAAGAAAATAAAAACACTTAAACAAGGGAAATCAATGAAAAAAAGGTTGAGAAGAAAAAAGGGGAAGAAAACGGAAAATGAAAAAAGGAAGAAGACAATTCTATACTCTTTCACTACGTTCAGCCGAATAGAAAACATTTCCCATATAGAACACAAACACGGCTGGAGGGAGCCGACCAGTAATCTTTATTGGGACTAGAGTCAGTTACAAATGGCTGCTATTATACATACAAGTGACTTTTATACTCACTTATGAACGAGCTCTCACTTGAGCGAAAGCTTAAAGTGCATATGTTTTTGTGATAGAAAGGCGCCATGGAGAATAATGCATTAATGAGATGACGTCACCTCGGGAATCCACCCAGGCCTTTACTTACGCAATGAGTTAGGAAAGGTCACGTTTCTACGATTTCAAACAAGCGTAGAAGATAGAGTATTCCCTGTAAAGCAAAAAAATCTTTGCAGAAGTACTCAAAACGTTTCGTTCTAAGCTTGCTTATTTCTTATACAAAGTTCCCAAAAGTATAATATCGTTCGAGATTTACAACGATAGTCCACTACAATTATAGTACAATTCCATGCTAGATTTTAAATGGTGAATTGCCGGATACGAAAAACCGGGATATAAACCTCCCAGTTGAGGAAAAAAACCGTATTATCGTATTCTCCAAACCAGTGCAAATTCACCTCTACCTCTAGAGTCAAAAGGTTCAAAACATCCTATTTATATACTTTTAAAAACAATATTTCAAAATGGGAAAAAATAACCCGCGCAAAAAAACTATGAAAACTGGTTGGCGTCAAGTGGTGAGACAGTTAAGGAGTGGGTTATATGTCCTAGAGGTGACAATACCAAACATACCAGCGAAATTGTGTCACCCATGGGAAATACATTTATCGGCAAGTACTTCATGTAGCTGCACAAACTGTCCCAAACCCTTATCAAACCCTGACCCTACATTTAAAAAACACCTAACCGTGAACAATGGGTGCTCACTAATTTAGGGTGTTTAGAGGTATAGTCACTCATTTTGGGTGTTTTAGAGCTAATCACTAATTAGGCTAATTTAGGCTATTGTCAGAGCTACATGTAGTAGTACCCCATTTATCACCAGCAACTGGCCGCCTGGTTTCAACGGTGCGCGCGCAGGTGCAGCACTTTTTCAGTCTTGCTCTCATCCTCATATCTGAGATGCTCCGCTTTTATCAAAATATGGTAATTATATGATAATAAGTTTTGATAAAATAAGGAACGAAATTATAAATTATAGTTGACTTTGTTTATGGACAATTGCCCCCAAAAATAAGAATTTCATAAGTAAGGAAGATTAAAAATATGGCTTGGGATTAAAATTGGTCTTGGGTACAGTTGTTCCACAATACAAAATATTGCGTCCATAAACTAAAATGTAGCATCAGTGTTAAACCTAAGGGGCTACAGTGAGACGAAACGTATGAACGTACGTTACTGTCATCAAAAACGAGATATGATGTCGAAAAAGCTTATAACTTAGCTCAGTGTTCACTGGTTGAAGTTATGTGAACTGAAAACTAGCGTTTTCTGAACACGAAAACCAAGCGAAGGGTCCACCAAATGAGACACAATACACCATAGTCACACCTAATTTACAGAATTTAAAGGGAAATACTCTTTTGTTTATGTAAGTAAACTGTAGTATAAGTTTGAAAATGAAATTATATTTCTCTGCCTAGTTATCGACGTGTAGCTGTTCGCTAGTTCAACGATAAATATTGACTACGAATACGGTATTTTAACCAAAGCATGGCTGTTCTTAAACATTCGGAATATTCTGAGTGGGAATACGATTTGCTATGAAGAAAGTGCGCAAAATATGTACCAGTTCTGAGTATTTTACAAAAACCTTACCTAATCACTCGCAAAATTATGAAGAGAAAAGTATAATCATGAGAGTTCTCTGGTATTGTATAGTACTTTGGCTCGGCAACAAGCGAATGTTATATTTCCTTAAAATATTTAGTTATTTAGATTTATTACTACAATTGGAACTGAGATAGTAATTCATTTTACATACTAAACGATGTTCAATCTAAACATTGGTATAATCAACTAAAATCGATTGAGGTATGCTCACCGCCGTGGAAAGCGAGTAGATGTTCAATCTAATTAATTGTTGAATTTTTGCTTCCACATTCTTCAAGGACAATATAAAAATCGACATACTAAGATCATAATAATAAAAATTAATACAAGAGCAATTCTTTGAAGAATTATTTTATGTAACTGTTTTAAGTTTTTGTGTTTACTGCAATCGGAAAATAATAAAGTACTAGAAATAATAGGCCTGCATGAGTCCCCCAATCTCAATTAGCGTTAATCCTGCATGGAGTAAATTTTATCCATGATTTTGGTTCTCATAACGTACAGGTGTCTTGCTCTATTCGATCTAAGGCATTACAAGTGGAAAGGTAATATTCTATCGTTCTTCTCAAACAAAATAAATAAAATAAACAAATAAATGGTTTATTTTACGTCGAAGATACAGGAAGAAGTTACCGGGACTCCCAAGCCAGAGGCTTATGTTTAAGTATTCCGACGAACAATAGGTTTTTAATTCCAAATCAGTAGTGCACGAGTTAGCAAATCAAACTAAAGATTACCTTTAATCTAGCTGGGGTAGCTCAATCGGGCTTTGAGGAACTGGCCGGGCCCAGAAGGCCAAAATGTATGGCAAAATGGAAGACGTGTCATACGCAAAATTATGGACTTCCGACATAACTGATTTTTCTCCGCCCACTTCAGTCCTCTAGTAAAGCATCGTCGTGCTCGTTTCTCTTGTACAAGTTAAGTTAAAATACGTTTAAGATACGTACCTATACTTCTAAGGAGAGCAGTTTGAATTAAAACGCACTGGGTTTATGATCCAATTCGTTCGCTGTTTATATAATGAACCGTAAAGTACCCGGATATGTGCTCACGAGAGACTGAATGCTACATGTTCAAAGGAAATGTTTGTGAAGCAATGTCAATGTTGAATCTTACCTTTCATTTCTTTTGGCGCCAAATGCTGTCCATCTGCTCTATATCAACACCGTAATGTGTACATTACAAATTGTCCAGACTTTTGGTAAATATCTTAGACTTCCTTTTTTAAACAATACTTTTAGCTTTACATTCAGTTGCGCCAATAGCTGGTAGCTCATCTAGGGGGCTTACGTAAATAAAAATAACATTTTACAGATTTCACCTTAGCAAACTGAATAAGAGAATAAGGAGGTACAATATATTAAGACTAATGGGAAGGATATCCAACTCAACTAAAACGACATCATTGATTAATAAATGATTGGACGGATTTAAGATAGAGGAATTTGCCTAAAGTCAAGAGAAGAGAATCCGTTTAGTAACCATTAACCTTCTTAAATCCGTCCAAACTTGGCCCGCAAGTTGCGCAATCGAGGGAATCATCGTATCGCTTCCTGTTTTTCATGTGTTATCCTTGCAGCAGCATCGGTCTAACTACTAGGCAGTGCAAATAAAACTATATTATTTTGTTCTATATATGAATTTTACATTGCTTGGAAAAAATCCCAGAAAAAACACTGATACTTCGATAAAAGAAAAGCGAGTCCCAAAATGACTGAGTTTCATTTAACCCATACAGAGTAATCAAGGTTCGTTCACACTAGTGACATAAGCACAAGCAACTACATACGCAGACGTAGTAATTTATAATCACATCTATGAAAAGAACAAGTACCGCTAATGATCACTGCATTCACTGCGTCTACGTATGTTGTTCGCTTTTAAGCTTTTAATGCTTACATATATGTGTCTTGATCACTGACTAAATGAACATGGTAAGAACAGTGATTTACTTGCATTTAATCAGAAGAACAAACAGTGACAAAAATTAGACGAATCGCTAAAGAAGTGATGTCTTAATTTCTTAGGATTTGAACCCCAACTCCTAACCCCAACTCCTAACCCCTAACCCTTAACCCTAAGCCTGACTCCAACCCCAACCCCAAGCCTGACCCTAATACAAACTTAATAATTTTAAAATAAAATGATAGATTTATAAAAAATATCCTTCGAACGAGGTTTCAACCTACAACGGTAAACAATTCACGACTCACCATTGTATATATTATAGATTATAGATTAATGACCTTGTCAAGTATTATCTTATATTTCTAGATTCTAGATACTTGTTACATCTCTATTGTTCAATTATGTCGTGCTTATATACCTTCTCAGAAACCATAGATATCAGTAGTATAATTAGATTTTATTGAAGTTGTAAATTTATCGTCTTTATCTTATATGGTTTTGAAATTTAACTTTTCATATAATACTGTATTGTAAGTTATTGAGGGCCACAAGTTTGTTAGCTTTGTTATTTAGTGCTACCCTCTTTAAATAAAGACATTATTATTATTAAAATTATTATTACTATTATTACTAACCCTAACCATTAGGTCACGAGAGAATTCGTGCTTTTTTCCACATTTATATCAAATTATCTTTAGCACGTACATTAATTACACTATTTTCTGAGATTCTCAGTTGGGTTCAGCCCAAATTCTAAAATTTAGAATCACGGCCTAAACCCATTTAGAATAGGCGAACCGGGTGTATTTTCATTGTAATAGTACGCTAACTGATCTCAAATATTACAAATGCCGGGAAGTTTAATTTGGTTTGACTTAAAAGCCAGCGTCTCTGAACTAATACAATAATAGTTTGGCAGTTGCATTGAAGGTTTCCAAACACTTGACACAATAAACGCGCTCGGCCGAAACAGCCTTGATACTTTCCAAACTTTCTTGTATTTTGTTATTTGAAATCCTCCTATGAAACACCTAGATTCGCTTTAGAAATACTACCTAAAATACACGCGTGTAATATAATCCACCATGTTGTGTAAAAATACAAATTAAAATAACCTGTTATATATGAACCTATCATATATGAACCTATCATTACTTCCCTACGAGTGATAAATGAAGTGCATTAAAAAGTCGACTGATGAAGTTACGGTCACAGTTTCGTACTTCATTCAAACAGCACTGCCAACTGACAGAGTGGCGTCTGCATATATAAATTACGGGAGCATCCTAAGAACGCGCGATTTCATTGGCTGCTCAGCGTGCTTGATTTCCTTTTATAATATAAATTACGGGAGCATCCTAAGAACGCGCGATTTCATTGGCTGCTCAGCGTGCTTGATTTCCTTTTATAATATAAATTACGGGAGCATCCTAAGAACGCGCGATTTCATTGGCTGCTCAGCGTGCTTGATTTCCTTTTATAATATAAATTACGGGAGCATCCTAAGAACGCGCGATTTCATTGGCTGCTCAGCGTGCTTGATTTCCTTTTATAATATAAATTACGGGAGCATCCTAAGAACGCGCGATTTCATTGGCTGCTCAGCGTGCTTGATTTCCTTTTATAATATAAATTACGGAAGCATCCTAAGAACGCATCATGTCATTGGCTGCTCAGCGTGCTTGATTTCCTTTTATAATATAAATTACGGAAGCATCCAAAGAACGCGCGATTTCACTGGCTGCTCAGCGTGCTTGATTTTCTTTTAATATTCAAATTTCGTGCATTGTATATAACTCCAAGCAGGTGATTGGCTAACGAGCGTGCATTATAGGAGAACAAAGCACTCGACCCGGATCCTCTCTTACAGTGCACTCAGTTTGGATATTAAAAGGTTAGAGACTTTATGTTTGTGCTTTATCGGGAAAAATAGGCACGCGCTGACTGTACGGCGATGAACTCAAAATAATGAATACTGCATGAGGCCGCCGGAAGGGTCTCTAACCCTTACACAAATACAGATCCTTTCTTGCCTACGGGAAGGGAGACCTGATAAATGTGAGCCATGGCAGCCCTTCGCTTAGTTACGTGTTTGTACGGCTTGGAAATTTAACAGTGAAAATGCAGACAATTACTAAAAAAGTAATGGCAGGATTGAACTCTGTCTCCTGTGTGACAGAATACATATATTTTGAGGCGAACATTTGCATAATCGCTCGTTGAAAATGGCTAATTTGCAAGCGCTGGAAGTATAACAAGTCAACATGTGTGGCTGTGAACACAAGTTTCTACAACTTACTGAATAAATCAATTTTATTTCCGAGACCTTACTCTGCCAATAAGAGGAGAAAATGAAGCGAGAATCCAGTGGATGGTTTGAAAACACAGGATTTTTTTATTTGGAAAATGTTTGCATCAGAGCAGAGCACATGGAGGTCGGTTTCAAGATTTCAATTCACTGATGATCTACAAGTTATGCATTTCGACTGAAAGAAAGGCTATTAAAGGAAGTACAGAAAGTAGACTGTCTAGGAGTTAAGCCGGCTAAATACTGATCCAATTGAGCTCGCAAGGCGTCAAAGGCGACTTCGCTTTTCATCTTCTTTTCAGTCAGCATTCAAACTGAGTGCACTGTCAGCCCAGCCGGCAGCCCAAGCTCTGTATTCGCACTGTGTGACCACTTTTGTATATATACCAAGCTATTATTTCACTTAATTCTCAGATGAAGAAAATAAACTTTCCTTGAGAGTTTGCCGTTATCCTTTTGTTACTCTGGGGTCTAGAAATGGCGTTTATGGGGCATTTATCTCACTTTGGGTCCGTCACTCTTCTCTCTGTCTAAAAGAGAGCCAAAGCCAAAGTGAGAGAAATGCCCCATAACCACCATTTATAGACCCCAGAGAAACAACAGGATAACAGCAAACTCTCAAGGTAAGTTTATTTTCTTTATCTGAGAATTAAGTGAAATAATAGCTTGATATATATACAAAAGTGGTCACACAGTGCAAATACAGAGTTTGAGCTGCTTGTGCTGTCAAATATTCCGGATGAATAAAATTATTTTTCGGTAAATATCTCCACAAAGAAATATCATTTCAATAGTCAATGAATGAAAACAGGACTTTTAATATCCAACTAAGTAGAGGCTTTGCAAAGAACAATTTACTTTGGCGTTCGGTCAGTGAACGGATGGAATGCAAATAAAAACAAAGCGAAGCTAAATTGAATCAATATCATAATGGTTGTACATTTTAACTCGAAAACGTTTCTCTTAGAGCCACGTATTCAAATATCAAGAATTTAGCCTAGCTTATCTCATAGACAGCCTACTTTCTTTAATAGTTTCTTTCATTCGAAAATGACTAACCTGCAGATTCCAGTAAATTGAAATCTTGAAACCGGCCTCCATGTGCTCTGCTCTGATGTAAACATTTTCCAAATAAAAAATCCTGGGTTTTCGAACCATCCACTGAATTCTCGCTTAATTTTCTCCTCTTATTGACAGAGTACGGTCTCGGAAATAAAAGCCATTTCTTCAATAAGACTACTAGAGTGTTGTAAAAAAGATTGTTCACTGCCACAGCGCTTGCAAATCAGCCATTTTCAACGAGTGATTATGCAAATGTTCGCCTAAAAAATATATCTTCTGTCACACAGGAGACAGAGTTCAATCCTGCCGTTACCTTTCTAGTGGTTGCCTGCCATTTTCACTGTTAAATATGCGATTGGAATGAGGTTTTCCAAGTCGTCCAAACACGTAACTAAGCGAAGGGCTGGCTCACATGCTCACAGAGTATCTGGGATGAGTGCTTTGTTCACCAATAATGCACTCACCGTTAGCCAATCAAATGCTTGGATTTTGTACAATTTACGAAATTTGAATATTAATTAGTTATAGAACATGAATAACCATCTTCTATTTGTTAAATAATGTGAAACTATTTCATGTTTGGAGTTTCAGGTGTAGATTTGAGATGTGCTACCGTATATCCATTGCCATCTGACGAATGTCAAAGCGCATACGAACCCTAGCCAATTATCATTGGTTTAAAGGTCAAAGTGCATACGAAACCTAGATCCCTAAGTAGTGGGCGTGTCACTAGACAGTCCAATAATATTCAGATTCCTAAGTACAGTGTAGAACGGCTCCTGGCCAGAGATCCTTTCACTATCAATCATGTTGTTACCATTTGGAACTCTCTCAGTAAGCCTTTTTACTCCTTAAAGGGGCTGGGTCAGCGCTCATTCGTTACCAGGCTATCGCACGGCCAAAGGCAAAATTTGATTTCCGACTCCGGCGGTACGAAATCAAACCTCCCTCCGAAGGCACCTTTCGGGAATCCATTTCCATCGCTCTTATTTCGAACCTATAAAACATATTTTGTACAGGAAAGTTTTGTTTAGCATTCATTCTAAATGTGGTGTAACTCATTTTTACATTTTTTTGTTCGAAATTGCGATGAATGAAGGCTCTGGAGGAAGGGGAGGTAAACGAATCGGGGCACGAAGAAAGAAATCGCCTGCCTTGAGACAATTGACACTGGAAAAGCCAACATGCAGCTATATACTTAAGCAAACAAATATTCAAAACCTGGCGGGAGCTTAAAGGCCAAGGAACTTTTAGTAGTGACTCGGCCTTCGCGGCTTTTCTCCTTGGGCTGGAGATGAAACGAAGAGTCTCTGATGTCCGTTTGAAATTTTGCTTGCTGTTTAGAGTAGCTTACGTTGTCACCAAAAACACTGAAACGATCTTCTATTATCTTGGTAAAAGTTTACAAACTATAACTATAAGGATCAAACGTAGATGGGATGGTCCCGCCGCCAACTGCTCGGGTGCTGAGAAACGGGCAAGGAGATTCACCATGCACGATTTGAACGGTAGATCATTCTTCACTACATTGGTTTCAGATAAGTTAATAATAATGGTTTATTATATGGCAAGCTGGATTCGTGGCAGATGGAGAAATTGATCTGATTGGTTCTTCAACGATCCGGTAAATCGCCGTACGACCGGTCGGTATCTTATGGTTTTGGACCGCTGCGAGCTAGAGTAGTTGATTGAGATTGTTTCCACACGAAACGTTTTGTGAAAAAAGACGTGTTTGACTCAAGGTATAACAAAAAGTAACGTCAGAAGATAGATAACATTGCCGAAAACCTTTTGCCAAAAAGCAATGTTGTATAAAACGGACAACATGAAAGAAAAGAAAGAGTTTATTTTGCGACTTTTCTGAGCACCAGCCAAAACACACCAAAGTCAAGACAAAGGACAACTCAAACTCACCTGAAATCGTTTTCCAGAATCAAAACAAGCCGTAATAAAACATACCTGAAATTTTGCTGAACCTGCTACTTTGTCGGCTCTTCAAAAATAATTATTTAGGAAACGGCGAAGTTCGAGCCAAGCTATCTCACTGACTTTATTCCAGCGAAGCATTTATAAACACTTCACGAACCAAGGCTTCACAACAATTATCATGAAAGGAGGCGAATTCCAACTCTCTTTACAAGTCTTTACAACTCTTTTTTTTAGTATCCAGGGCCTGTGAACAGGCTGTGAACAGGCCTGCGTCGCATCCGAACTGAACATCAGCGAATTAACGAACGAAAGCTTGTTTTGGACCCCCAGCGGAGTAGCACGATTATATGTATCCTCCTTTGATTGGTTTTTACTAATGCTCATTCTTACATGTCTTCTGAATGGCCATTCAACTGTCACCAGTGCGACTTACGGCTAATTTACATTTCAAAATATGGTGGCTTTTATACACGTCGAGAAAAGCAATGGCATCTGTACAATATCAGTTTGACATCAAGATTCGTTTGCTAGAACAAGAGCAATTGACCGTAGTTGAGTTCATATGTGGCGCATACTAGATCTTTACAAGCTGCATGGGAGATTTGTTTGTGTGTCCCTCGAACGAGCATTTTGTCGTGACAGATTCTATTTAATGTGTTCGGCAAGTTTCCTTTCATGTGGCACAAAACCACAGCCAGCCTATTATGTTACATTACTCCAAAACCTGATCCGAAATTGAAATAAACCTAACCTTCTCCCAATTTAAAGTAAAACACAGAGAAATGACGACTGAGCTCGTCTAGGGTGAGAAATCCCAAGTAAACAGCTGACTCAGATGCAAACGAACAGTTTCAACCGAGCGGCCTCTGACATGAACTGCCCATCATAACCGCCAATCTCCGAGGCTGGTGACAGTTGAATGGCCAGTTAAAAGACGTGTAAGAATGCGGAGCATTAGTAAAAACCAACCAGAGGAGGGTACATATAATCGTGCTACTCCGCTGGGGGTCCAAAACAAGCTTTCGTTCGTTAATAGCGTTCTCCCCAGTTGACGTCATAAAATATTAGCATAATGACAACATTGCATTGTAGGATCGAAATGCGGACAAATATTTTTAAATGGCTGCCTCGGACAGTTGTTCCTGCGTGCGCGGTATGGATAATTTTAGAGTTTTACTCACAGAAGATGAGGTACGTTCCAGGTGCCAAATTAACCAAACCACCTGGTGAATGTAATGTTTTGGAGCTGAAACGTTGGTTAGAGTGCCACGGGGAGAAAAAAAGTAGAAAAAGACAAGAATTGGTTGATCGGGTGAAAGGATGTATTGCTCTTAAAATCAAGGTTGACCCGAAGGTTCCTGGCGGTAATTTATCAGTATATCGTGAATCTGATCGACAAATATACCCCAAAACAGTGCTTCGTAGCACCTGCTTTCTTCATAGCTACACATAATCTTGAGTTGGGTTCTGGAATATTTGTCCGCATTTCAATCCCATGATGCTTTGGGTCAATTATGAGTTTTCTATATTTAGAATCTGGGTAGAACGCTATTCGCAGACGGACTTAACCAGGGTTCAGTTCGGATGCGATGCAGGCTATGGGCACCTGGTGTTTCCAGTATTGTTTCTCTTTGTGATCAATTATCGTAATCGAATTGACTATTTTATATTTTTATTAAATATAGACCTTTGTAGATCCGTTTGGATGAATGTCATTTTTATTCCAATGATTTGAAGTTTTAGCAATACAGGTAATACCTTGCTCCATTGTGTAAACCACACTGAGATCGAATAGAATTTAGCGTGTTGGTAATAATCACATTAATGAATAATCGTCTGATTCGGTTAAATGATTCTAGCTACACACTCAGGCCTGTAAATATTGTCCGCCATACTCACGAATTTAAAACTACAAGACAAGTAAAGTAAGTAAAATAACTGATGTTTTTTGGAAACTACATACGCTGCATAAATGATAATTCATTGCGGGTGCATGGTATCATAAGTTTTTCAAGTTATCAGCCGGTACTACAATTGCAACATGTCTTAGTCTCTTTAACGGTGGTTATTGTTATGAAAATTGCATGGGCGTCTGCTGGTAGCTCGTGACAGTTCGAAATGAGTACTGAATATGCCAATTCTGCTGATAGACTAGTTGACATTGTGCACGGTTTGAACTACTGTATTTTTGCGGGACTCAAACCTAAAACACTTCCAGATTTGCATATTCGCTGGCTATTCCTTTGTGGTATTTAAAATTATCTTTCTTGTTAAAATATATCTTGCATTAAATTTCTAGACTTCTTATCTTTCTGGTCGTTGATTGAGGTGAAATTCTAGATCGGCTGGTGGAAAATGGTGTTATATATGCATAAGAATACCTAGTACTTCCACCGTCGGCTACAAATTATTTACACTAAACTGGAAGCTAAACTGAAGGATCATGGGTAGAAATAGTAAAGCAGCTAGAAGTAATTCTAACTTTCTCATGCACCTGATTTTAATGTAAATTAATTTAAGAGAATAATTTGGTTTCCAAAGTTTGAATTGATCTGTCGTTAAAATAATGAAATGACCGAAGCCTGTAATTTTCTATTGAACAATTTTTTAACCATAGCTATAAAACACAATCAATTATTTAAATTATTCACGCACTCTCAAATAATTAGATGTGAATCATCTATAACTACTATTTTCAACCTACCAATCTTGAGATGAAATAATCAGTATAATTTAAGTGAGAAAGTAATATTTTAGTTTAAGTGCAAAATGAAACAAATGATCTTTAGTTGTGATAAGACTAAAACTTCATACTCTTTTGTAGTCTTTGATAAAAGTCCAAGCAATGAGTTTTCTAAGAAAGTCTTGAAATTACTGACAGTTGAAATGTCAATACGTTTACCTAGTAGCCGACCCACACGTGTGAGTGTGCTTGCGTATTTCGTTTGTGGGAGTGAGAAATATACGTAAAATGCACCGGACACGATCGAGAGACCAACCTCACCTTGAGTTTTGACAATCTTAGCTTTCGGGACCGTTTTTTATGGACAAATTCCGGGTATTACGAAAAGGGAATACCCCAAAACAATGTTGTTTACATTAGCAAACGCAAACATATATATTCCCAAAGGAGGAACTTAAAGTAGCAACTGCTTTCTACACTTGAGAGGAAGGATATCTAGTACAGGATGTCGAAGTATTCTGATTTCAAAAAATGCGCTCTTAAATTGAACGAACTTCCAAGAAAACTATTCCATTGTTTCCTAGATATTTACTGTTAAACACAGTTTCCAAATGACAAAAGGTAAGTGAATGTCTGAAGGTGCTATTTTTCGGAAGGAAATTAAGGGCGCGTTCGATTGACTGCATGTAGTCCAGAACTTTTAAGAATAGATGAAACAGTCTCGTTTGCTCTAACGAAGGGCTAGCGCTCGAAACGTCAGCTGCTACTCGCTTCCCACGGCAGTTTGCTTACTTTAATCGACTTTAGTTGATTATACCAGTCTCTGGAAATCATTGGTTCAGGAACTGATTTTGTTCAGCTACAAACGCTGCCATATCGGATATTCAGGATACTTTTTAGTATATTATAGTGTAAAAAATAAAAAAAACATATATTAACAAGCGATTTGTAGCTGGATCATACTGTGTTCTTATTGCAATACGGTCAAGCGAACGCACACTAAGGGCACGTTTTTGGAGGACATATAGTACGGGTATTCCGGAAAATGAATACACCAAAAAAACCAATGTTGTTTACATTACTAAACGCAAAAATAATTCCTAAAGAACGTACTAAGAGTTGCGACTACTTTTTACATTTCATAGGACGGATACCTGCAGAATTTCGAAGTATTCTGATTTCGGAAGAGTCGGAATAAGTCCCCCTAAGTATGTGAAATGACCGCCCAATTAAAATTACCTTTACCATTGATAGTAACGGTGCGTTCTATTAACCGTATTCCGGAAATAAGAATATACAGAATGATCCTACACCTGCAGTTGCTTATATCGATATTTTTTTAGCGACTGGAATACTAAATGTATGCTGAATATCATACGCCAGCAAGTGTTTGTAACTGACGTTACACAGTACAAAATGTGCCTGAAGCAGTGATTTGCACAACCTATTCCATGTATTCCTATTCCATGTATTCCTATTCCATGTATTCCTATTCCATGTATTCCTATTCCATGTATTCCTATTCCATGTATTCCTATTCCATGTATTCCTATTCCATGTATTCCTATTCCATGTATTCCTATTCCATGTAATCCTATTCCATGTATTCCTATTCCATGTATTCCATGTATTCCTATTCCATGTATTCCATGTATTCCTATTCCATGTATTCCTATTCCATGTATTCCTATTCCATGTATTCCTATTCCATGTATTCCTATTCCATGTATTCCTATTCCATGTATTCCTATTCCATGTATTCCTATTCCATGTATTCCTATTACGGCAACGGTACATTGATCGCATCCTAAACTACCGCTTTTCTCCCCGAACTATAATTCCAAGTGAAATGCTGAATATTCAGAGACTGCGGTCTAACTTTTGTTAGGAATATAACTTCAAATATTTTTATTTTATTTTTGCTAAATATTTTATGTTGATCATTGTTGCAAGCCGGAACTATACTTGAAGGAATAACGGATAAATGGTTTTCTAGCTGAGAATCTGATGCCTATGTCCATTATACCTATGCCATTACGGAATTCAAAATTATAGATCTGATTGATATTTTTTTCTAGTATCCAATTTAATAAATAAAGATTTTGAATAAGAAAAAAAACATGTATTCCAGCTGGAGGCACAATCGGTTTTTGGAATTAAAAAGAGCTATTCGGATAAATGTTTGTGAAAGGACCTCAAAGTAACTTCGTATACTCACTAAATATGGAAATATTCGATGTGAGATGTGAGCCGGCGTGGCAAGATTTCGGAAAAATTAGGAAGATTATATTTCAAGGTTGGATATATTAGATATCAGTGTTGATCAGTCTCGGGCTGTTTTGACTTGCTTTGTTTAGTTTATATTTGTGTAAAAATCGAACAACTGCATCGTTAAGATTTAATCTATAGAGACTTTATAGCGGGAGTAAAATATATAGAGGATATTACATGTCCGCGCGGAGACTGAAATATCATGATTACGAGTGAGCGCAGCGAACGAGTAAGATATTTCATCAACACGAGAACATAAAATTCGTATCTCCAAGCGGCCATGTAATGTTCTGTCTAATATATAATTTTCGATGATATCCCAGTTTTTACCGTGATGTCTTACTAAAATGGCTAGAAATGTTTAAAAGCCAGTCACATGCATTTTCAAAAGTGCAGATATCTATCTTCACGTGTGAAGATATCATTTATATCTTCACGTGTGAAGATATCACTTTTTAGAAATAAATATACACTGGTATTTCATCGATAATTATATATTAAAACATCATATATGCTGGATATGGTGTTAATATCTATAAAGCTAGAATGGAAAATTCACAAGAAAGAACTGTGAACTGGTTTAAACGGCTTTGCGTCGAAATGTTTCAATACGGCTTAAGTTAATATTTGAATATGAAAACAACTATAGAACAACATAGCAAGATAATACATATATCAAGTATATAAACTAGTGAAATTTGATAAACATGTGCATGGAGTAAGCCAAATGTTCTGAAACAAAGTTTACGTTTTACCTTGTGGATGTATGTTAGGAGAGTAGATAAGAACCGTTCTCTTGAATTTTGCCCCACAACTGCACAAGACCTTAGCTTGCGATGATCAAATACTAAACAACTTATATCATCATGTTCTCGCTATATCTTACGCGGTAGCAACTGCTTGCATTCCACACCACCCTGGCTGTAAAGAGACTTATAATGGTTGTCGTTAATTTTACTTGTTCGGTTTGATCGTGCTGGCGAGGTTACATCAATAATGCACTTAGCCGATATGGCGGTTTGTAATGCTGACGTTTCCGTAGAGAGAAAGTTTGTTTCGTTTAGTAATAAAAGAACTATCCAAAATAAGTTGTTCTAAACAATTATAGAGTGACTCAGCTCCTGGGAATACAGCGATGTAAAATATTAATAATTAGATGGTTACGAAACAACGAACTGTGATGACATAAAATATATTGGAACAACATTCTAATAACTCATTATACATTGACAGTAATACCTATAAATGATATTGATTCTTGTTGTAGGTTCGTGAAGCTATAGTCGTAAATTTGCACTATTACCACATTACGTTTTTTTTTAAATAGACTGCAGCGTTTATGTGATTAAAAAATCATGCGGACAATTCACCCAGACATGCATATACTAATAGTCTTCTACTACGGCTTCATCATCCGGCGATGCTTCAAAATTTAAATCCTTGAAAAACCGTTATAAAAACCCGCAGAAAAACAACTTGCAAAAGCTGGAAAAAGCTATTACAGCTGTCAAAGGCAGCTTTGTGTTAAGTTAAATTAACTATTGATATGTTTTCTTCTTTCAAAGCGAAAACGTTATTTCATTAAAACACTTAAAAAACACCTGGCAATGACGATGTATACTGAGAAAAGAAAATTCAGTTCTACTGAGGAGGGTTAATTTATACTGAGAAAAGTAAATTTCTACTGAGAAAAGTTAATTCAGTTCTACTGAGGAGGGTTAATTTATACTGAGAAAAGTAAAAGTTAATTCAGTTCTACTGAGGAGGGTTAATTTATACTGAGAAAAGTAAATTTCTACTGAGAAAAGTTAATTCAGTTCTACTGAGGAGGGTTAATTTCTACTGAGAAAAGTAAATTTCTACTGAGGAAAGTTAATTCAGTTCTACTGAGGAGGTTAATTTCTACTGAGGAGGGTTAATTTCTACTGAGAAAAGTAAATTTCTACTGAGAAAAGTTAATTCAGTTCTACTGAGGAGGGTTAATTTATACTGAGAAAAGTAAAAGTTAATTCAGTTCTACTGAGGAGGGTTAATTTATACTGAGAAAAGTAAAAGTTAATTCAGTTCTACTGAGGAGGGTTAATTTATACTGAGAAAAGTAAATTTCTACTGAGAAAAGTTAATTCAGTTCTACTGAGGAGGGTTAATTTCTACTGAGAAAAGTAAATTTCTACTGAGGAAAGTTAATTCAGTTCTACTGAGGAGGTTAATTTCTACTGAGGAGGGTTAATTTCTACTGAGAAAAGTAAATTTCTACTGAGAAAAGTTAATTCAGTTCTACTGAGGAGGTTAATTTCTACTAAGAAAAGTTTATTTCTACTGAGAAAAGTTAATTCAGTTCTACTGAGGAAGGTTAATTTATACTGAGAAAAGTTAATTCAGTTTTACTGAGGAGGGTTAATTTATACCGTAGAAAAGTAAATTCAGTTCTACTGAATCTACTTGGAAAACCGTTATAAAAACCCGCAGAAAAACAACTTGCAAAAGCTGGAAAAAGCTATTACAGCTGTCAAAGGCAGCTTTGTGTTATGATAAATTAACTATTGATATGTTTTCTTCTTTCAAAGCGGAAACGTTATTTCATTAAAACACTTAAAAAACACCTGGCAATGACGATGTATACTGAGAAAAGTTAATTTATACTGAGAAAAGTTAATTTATACTGAGAAAAGTTAATTTATACTGAGAAAAGTTAAATCAGTTCTACTGAGGAGGGTTAATTAACCGTATTCTAGAATAAGAATAGATGAAATAGTTTGGAAATCAATGATTCAGGCACTTTTTGCACTGTAAGCTATAAACGCTTGCTGACACATAACATTCAGGAGACATTTAGTATCCAGTGACTAAAAATGTCCCGATATCAGCGGTTTATATAGTGATCATTCTGTATATTCTTATTATATGATATTCAGGATACATTTAGTATCCAGTGACTAAAAATGTCCCGATATCAGCGGTTTATATAGTGATCATTCTGTATATTCTTATTATATGATATTCAGGAGACATTTAGTATTCCAGTGACTAAAAATGTCCCGATATCAGCGGTTTATATAGTGATCATTCTGTATATTCTTATTATATGATATTCAGGAGACATTTAGTATCCAGTGACTAAAAATGTCCCGATATCAGCGGTTTATATAGTGATCATTCTGTATATTCTTATTATATGATATTCAGGAGACATTTAGTATTCCAGTGACTAAAAATGTCCCGATATCAGCGGTTTATATAGTGATCATTCTGTATATTCTTATTATATGATATTCAGGATACATTTAGTATTCCAGTGACTAAAAATGTCCCGATATCAGCGGTTTATATAGTGATCATTCTGTATATTCTTATTATATGATATTCAGGATACATTTAGTATTCAGTGACTAAAAATGTCCCGATATCAGCGGTTTATATAGTGATCATTCTGTATATTCTTATTATATGATATTCAGGATACATTTAGTATCCAGTGACTAAAAATGTCCCGATATCAGCGGTTTATATAGTGATCATTCTGTATATTCTTATTATATGATATTCAGGAGACATTTAGTATTCCAGTGACTAAAAATGTCCCGATATCAGCGGTTTATATAGTGATCATTCTGTATATTCTTATTATATGATATTCAGGAGACATTTAGTATCCAGTGACTAAAAATGTCCCGATATCAGCGGTTTATATAGTGATCATTCTGTATATTCTTATTATATGATATTCAGGAGACATTTAGTATTCAGTGACTAAAAATGTCCCGATATCAGCGGTTTATATAGTGATCATTCTGTATATTCTTATTATATGATATTCAGGAGACATTTAGTATCCAGTGACTAAAAATGTCCCGATATCAGCGGTTTATATAGTGACCATTCTGTATATTCTTATTATATGATATTCAGGAGACATTTAGTATCCAGTGACTAAAAATGTCCCGATATCAGCGGTTTATATAGTGATCATTCTGTATATTCTTATTATATGATATTCAGGAGACATTTAGTATCCAGTGACTAAAAATGTCCCGATATCAGCGGTTTATATAGTGATCATTCTGTATATTCTTATTATATGATATTCAGGAGACATTTAGTATCCAGTGACTAAAAATGTCCCGATATCAGCGGTTTATATAGTGATCATTCTGTATATTCTTATTATATGATATTCAGGAGACATTTAGTATTCAGTGACTAAAAATGTCCCGATATCAGCGGTTTATATAGTGATCATTCTGTATATTCTTATTATATGATATTCAGGAGACATTTAGTATCCAGTGACTAAAAATGTCCCGATATCAGCGGTTTATATAGTGATCATTCTGTATATTCTTATTATATGATATTCAGGAGACATTTAGTATTCAGTGACTAAAAATGTCCCGATATCAGCGGTTTATATAGTGATCATTCTGTATATTCTTATTATATGATATTCAGGAGACATTTAGTATCCAGTGACTAAAAATGTCCCGATATCAGCGGTTTATATAGTGATCATTCTGTATATTCTTATTATATGATATTCAGGAGACATTTAGTATCCAGTGACTAAAAATGTCCCGATATCAGCGGTTTATATAGTGATCATTCTGTATATTCTTATTATATGATATTCAAGAGACATTTAGTATTCCAGTGACTAAAAATGTCCCGATATCAGCGGTTTATATAGTGATCATTCTGAATATTCTTATTATATGATATTCAGGAGACATTTAGTATCCAGTGACTAAAAATGTCCCGATATCAGCGGTTTATATAGTGATCATTCTGTATATTCTTATTATATGATATTCAGGATACATTTAGTATTCCAGTGACTAAAAATGTCCCGATATCAGCGGTTTATATAGTGATCATTCTGTATATTCTTATTATATGATATTCAGGAGACATTTAGTATCCAGTGACTAAAAATGTCCCGATATCAGCGGTTTATATAGTGATCATTCTGTATATTCTTATTATATGATATTCAGGAGACATTTAGTATTCCAGTGACTAAAAATGTCCCGATATCAGCGGTTTATATAGTGACCATTCTGTATATTCTTATTATATGATATTCAGGAGACATTTAGTATTCCAGTGACTAAAAATGTCCCGATATCAGCGGTTTATATAGTGATCATTCTGTATATTCTTATTATATGATATTCAGGAGACATTTAGTATTCCAGTGACTAAAAATGTCCCGATATCAGCGGTTTATATAGTGATCATTCTGAATATTCTTATTATATGATATTCAGGAGACATTTAGTATCCAGTGACTAAAAATGTCCCGATATCAGCGGTTTATATAGTGATCATTCTGTATATTCTTATTATATGATATTCAGGAGACATTTAGTATTCCAGTGACTAAAAATGTCCCGATATCAGCGGTTTATATAGTGACCATTCTGTATATTCTTATTATATGATATTCAGGAGACATTTAGTATTCCAGTGACTAAAAATGTCCCGATATCAGCGGTTTATATAGTGACCATTCTGTATATTCTTATTATATGATATTCAGGAGACATTTAGTATTCCAGTGACTAAAAATGTCCCGATATCAGCGGTTTATATAGTGATCATTCTGTATATTCTTATTATATGATATTCAGGAGACATTTAGTATTCCAGTGACTAAAAATGTCCCGATATCAGCGGTTTATATAGTGATCATTCTGAATATTCTTATTATATGATATTCAGGAGACATTTAGTATCCAGTGACTAAAAATGTCCCGATATCAGCGGTTTATATAGTGATCATTCTGTATATTCTTATTATATGATATTCAGGAGACATTTAGTATTCCAGTGACTAAAAATGTCCCGATATCAGCGGTTTATATAGTGACCATTCTGTATATTCTTATTATATGATATTCAGGAGACATTTAGTATTCCAGTGACTAAAAATGTCCCGATATCAGCGGTTTATATAGTGATCATTCTGTATATTCTTATTATATGATATTCAGGAGACATTTAGTATCCAGTGACTAAAAATGTCCCGATATCAGCGGTTTATATAGTGATCATTCTGTATATTCTTATTATATGATATTCAGGAGACATTTAGTATTCCAGTGACTAAAAATGTCCCGATATCAGCGGTTTATATAGTGATCATTCTGTATATTCTTATTATATGATATTCAGGAGACATTTAGTATCCAGTGACTAAAAATGTCCCGATATCAGCGGTTTATATAGTGATCATTCTGTATATTCTTATTATATGATATTCAGGAGACATTTAGTATTCCAGTGACTAAAAATGTCCCGATATCAGCGGTTTATATAGTGATCATTCTGTATATTCTTATTATATGATATTCAGGAGACATTTAGTATCCAGTGACTAAAAATGTCCCGATATCAGCGGTTTATATAGTGATCATTCTGTATATTCTTATTATATGATATTCAGGAGACATTTAGTATCCAGTGACTAAAAATGTCCCGATATCAGCGGTTTATATAGTGATCATTCTGTATATTCTTATTATATGATATTCAGGAGACATTTAGTATTCCAGTGACTAAAAATGTCCCGATATCAGCGGTTTATATAGTGATCATTCTGTATATTCTTATTATATGATATTCAGGAGACATTTAGTATCCAGTGACTAAAAATGTCCCGATATCAGCGGTTTATATAGTGATCATTCTGTATATTCTTATTATATGATATTCAGGAGACATTTAGTATTCCAGTGACTAAAAATGTCCCGATATCAGCGGTTTATATAGTGATCATTCTGTATATTCTTATTATATGATATTCAGGAGACATTTAGTATCCAGTGACTAAAAATGTCCCGATATCAGCGGTTTATATAGTGATCATTCTGTATATTCTTATTATATGATATTCAGGAGACATTTAGTATTCCAGTGACTAAAAATGTCCCGATATCAGCGGTTTATATAGTGATCATTCTGTATATTCTTATTATATGATATTCAGGAGACATTTAGTATCCAGTGACTAAAAATGTCCCGATATCAGCGGTTTATATAGTGATCATTCTGTATATTCTTATTATATGATATTCAGGAGACATTTAGTATCCAGTGACTAAAAATGTCCCGATATCAGCGGTTTATATAGTGATCATTCTGTATATTCTTATTATATGATATTCAGGATACATTTAGTATCCAGTGACTAAAAATGTCCCGATATCAGCGGTTTATATAGTGATCATTCTGTATATTCTTATTATATGATATTCAGGAGACATTTAGTATTCCAGTGACTAAAAATGTCCCGATATCAGCGGTTTATATAGTGATCATTCTGTATATTCTTATTATATGATATTCAGGAGACATTTAGTATTCCAGTGACTAAAAATGTCCCGATATCAGCGGTTTATATAGTGATCATTCTGTATATTCTTATTATATGATATTCAGGAGACATTTAGTATCCAGTGACTAAAAATGTCCCGATATCAGCGGTTTATATAGTGATCATTCTGTATATTCTTATTATATGATATTCAGGAGACATTTAGTATTCCAGTGACTAAAAATGTCCCGATATCAGCGGTTTATATAGTGACCATTCTGTATATTCTTATTATATGATATTCAGGAGACATTTAGTATTCAGTGACTAAAAATGTCCCGATATCAGCGGTTTATATAGTGATCATTCTGTATATTCTTATTATATGATATTCAGGAGACATTTAGTATCCAGTGACTAAAAATGTCCCGATATCAGCGGTTTATATAGTGATCATTCTGTATATTCTTATTATATGATATTCAGGAGACATTTAGTATCCAGTGACTAAAAATGTCCCGATATCAGCGGTTTATATAGTGATCATTCTGTATATTCTTATTATATGATATTCAGGAGACATTTAGTATTCCAGTGACTAAAAATGTCCCGATATCAGCGGTTTATATAGTGACCATTCTGTATATTCTTATTATATGATATTCAGGAGACATTTAGTATCCAGTGACTAAAAATGTCCCGATATCAGCGGTTTATATAGTGATCATTCTGTATATTCTTATTATATGATATTCAGGAGACATTTAGTATCCAGTGACTAAAAATGTCCCGATATCAGCGGTTTATATAGTGATCATTCTGTATATTCTTATTATATGATATTCAGGAGACATTTAGTATTCCAGTGACTAAAAATGTCCCGATATCAGCGGTTTATATAGTGACCATTCTGTATATTCTTATTATATGATATTCAGGAGACATTTAGTATCCAGTGACTAAAAATGTCCCGATATCAGCGGTTTATATAGTGATCATTCTGTATATTCTTATTATATGATATTCAGGAGACATTTAGTATTCCAGTGACTAAAAATGTCCCGATATCAGCGGTTTATATAGTGACCATTCTGTATATTCTTATTATATGATATTCAGGAGACATTTAGTATCCAGTGACTAAAAATGTCCCGATATCAGCGGTTTATATAGTGATCATTCTGTATATTCTTATTATATGATATTCAGGAGACATTTAGTATCCAGTGACTAAAAATGTCCCGATATCAGCGGTTTATATAGTGATCATTCTGTATATTCTTATTATATGATATTCAGGAGACATTTAGTATTCCAGTGACTAAAAATGTCCCGATATCAGCGGTTTATATAGTGATCATTCTGTATATTCTTATTATATGATATTCAGGAGACATTTAGTATCCAGTGACTAAAAATGTCCCGATATCAGCGGTTTATATAGTGATCATTCTGTATATTCTTATTATATGATATTCAGGAGACATTTAGTATCCAGTGACTAAAAATGTCCCGATATCAGCGGTTTATATAGTGATCATTCTGTATATTCTTATTATATGATATTCAGGAGACATTTAGTATCCAGTGACTAAAAATGTCCCGATATCAGCGGTTTATATAGTGACCATTCTGTATATTCTTATTATATGATATTCAGGAGACATTTAGTATCCAGTGACTAAAAATGTCCCGATATCAGCGGTTTATATAGTGATCATTCTGTATATTCTTATTATATGATATTCAGGAGACATTTAGTATCCAGTGACTAAAAATGTCCCGATATCAGCGGTTTATATAGTGACCATTCTGTATATTCTTATTATATGATATTCAGGAGACATTTAGTATCCAGTGACTAAAAATGTCCCGATATCAGCGGTTTATATAGTGATCATTCTGTATATTCTTATTATATGATATTCAGGAGACATTTAGTATCCAGTGACTAAAAATGTCCCGATATCAGCGGTTTATATAGTGATCATTCTGTATATTCTTATTATATGATATTCAGGAGACATTTAGTATTCCAGTGACTAAAAATGTCCCGATATCAGCGGTTTATATAGTGATCATTCTGTATATTCTTATTATATGATATTCAGGAGACATTTAGTATCCAGTGACTAAAAATGTCCCGATATCAGCGGTTTATATAGTGATCATTCTGTATATTCTTATTATATGATATTCAGGAGACATTTAGTATCCAGTGACTAAAAATGTCCCGATATCAGCGGTTTATATAGTGATCATTCTGTATATTCTTATTATATGATATTCAGGAGACATTTAGTATCCAGTGACTAAAAATGTCCCGATATCAGCGGTTTATATAGTGATCATTCTGTATATTCTTATTATATGATATTCAGGAGACATTTAGTATCCAGTGACTAAAAATGTCCCGATATCAGCGGTTTATATAGTGATCATTCTGTATATTCTTATTATATGATATTCAGGAGACATTTAGTATTCCAGTGACTAAAAATGTCCCGATATCAGCGGTTTATATAGTGATCATTCTGTATATTCTTATTATATGATATTCAGGATACATTTAGTATCCAGTGACTAAAAATGTCCCGATATCAGCGGTTTATATAGTGATCATTCTGTATATTCTTATTATATGATATTCAGGATACATTTAGTATCCAGTGACTAAAAATGTCCCGATATCAGTGGTTTATATAGTGATCATTCTGTATATTCTTATTATATGATATTCAGGATACATTTAGTATTCCAGTGACTAAAAATGTCCCGATATCAGCGGTTTATATAGTGATCATTCTGTATATTCTTATTATATGATATTCAGGAGACATTTAGTATCCAGTGACTAAAAATGTCCCGATATCAGCGGTTTATATAGTGATCATTCTGTATATTCTTATTATATGATATTCAGGAGACATTTAGTATCCAGTGACTAAAAATGTCCCGATATCAGCGGTTTATATAGTGATCATTCTGTATATTCTTATTATATGATATTCAGGAGACATTTAGTATTCCAGTGACTAAAAATGTCCCGATATCAGCGGTTTATATAGTGATCATTCTGTGTGACTGTTCGTATTGTGGAAACGGTCAACCAAACGCACCCTTAATAAAGTTATGTTCTGGTTTATATTAGTATTTGATAAAGAAATAGTTAACAACAATAATATAATTCAGTTTTTGTTGCACACCTTTTATTTTTAGATTTAGATTTTGTCATTTGCCTCTCGTTCAAACATCGTGCGTTTCTTCGAGTGTTTTGGCCATTACATCTGAAGAAGTCTTTTTAGCAGCCTAATGAATCATTCTCAATAGTATTTGACAGATAGTAAAACGCATTTCTCTTCTCAACCCGACAGAGCTTCAGTAATTTTACACATCTCAAGCATGTTAAGGCATGGTTTTTGAGCAGTTCTGGTAAAACATTCAAAATTCGCCATCTTTGTCATTTATGTATGAAATACCATTAACTTTGGAATAATACGGTAATCATGTGTCTTAACATTTAAGGATCGGTATTTTGGTGTTTGAAGGTCACGTAACCTTAAGGCTGATAAAACAAAGAAATCAAAATTGGGTGGCGGAAATTATTGTTTTGTTTCAGATTTTCGGTTCGAAATGTTAAGCTTGTTTATCACTGAAGAGGATATAAATGGCGAAAAATGGTTCCAAGAATAGGTCACGTGACCTGTTTTCTATATTTTCGCCTTAACAGTCTATCAGGGTCAACCATTCCGAACTGATCTTTAAAGTCAACCACAAGTATAATCAGATAAACACAAAATCGTTACATATGTAGCTCTGATCGAATCTGAAGTAATTAAACCGTCTTTAGTGAATCATCAGTCAGATTATTTAGTTTTCTCAAGGGAGTATTTGGTGTTGTTTTCAGTAATGTAATGCTAACAAATGAACTAAGGAATGTTCTCCGCATTGAACATAAAAAAAATCCTCGTTTAATTGGCGTCCAGCGAGGGAGAGAGAAAACAACCTTTGCTCGCAGGGTATTTGTTTATCTGCTCATCTATTTGTTTTAAAACCCAAGATTCTTCAAGATATCAATATACTTACTTCAAAATCACCAAGAGGCCCACAATCTTGAATCCACCATCGCCATACGGGCTAGCTGACAAGAACCAGACGAACTGAGAGCACAAACTTCAATCAGATACACCTACAAAAGACAAACAGTTGCTCACTGGTTTTTAGTTTCCAAGTAACGGATGCTAAACCGGAAATAAATAGCCGCAGGACGGCGTATTTCGAAACCTTGTGGCTAATAATTCACTCACTTTAAGATTTGGGCAATTATCAGTTTGGTGTCAATTAATATTAGAATGTCTTCCTGTACTAAATACTGAATCGATTCCCTGTGACTGTTTATTAATAGCATTAATTAACAGCATTTTTATACACCTTTCACAAACAGTTTTGAAAGAATCCGATTGGCCACTGTTTTTATAAAATAACCTAAGGCCAGATAAAAAAAATTGCTTGTTTAGCGTCCCCGCCCGACCTGAGAAATGCGCCCGCGAACACCAATGCTTGTCCCCAGACCCCTACATGTACCACTTAAAATATGCGCATGCGCATTAAATATTTTAACATCGACGCCATTTTGTTTCTACAACACGAGGTCATGAACACGAGGTGAGTGAATAATGTCTAGTCAAGACAAAATAAGCTTCACATAGGAAAAAAAAAAAAAAAAAAAAAACTCCCTCCCTACCTGGAAAAATTGAAACGGGTGGACGCTAAACAAGTAATTTTTTTTATCTGGCCAAAGTGAGCAAATTTAAATGGCTGGAACGTAGTAAAAGAGAAATGTTGAAAGGACAAGCTTTCAAGTGTAAGTGCAATCCCGAGGTTAAACAAATAATCAATTGTAATGATTAATGGACAGGAATTCAAAACCAAAGTGTGTTAAATTGCACACCATAAAAATGTTTTTTACACTCTTCCCAAGTGAAAAATTGAAGTGGAAGAGGAAGTCTATAAAACTAGAGCATCATGACATAAAAAAACAGTTTCTCCATCAACGTTGCATTGACTAATATGTCTAAAAGAAACGAGCCCTAGACACCCCTCTAGTGCTAGCTACCATAGAAAATCGGCGCGCTCTCATTGGTTGAAAGACATATTTCTACAAGTAAACACATTAAAGTGCTCTTCAACCCCATTTTCTTTTCGAAGCCGGAGAGAAGGTAATTTTGAGTAATTCTGCGAAAAAAAATTGAATTTGCGTTAATCCTTTATTTTTTTATGAGCGAATGTATACCCGATTCTGATGACAAATCGCTGCCATTAGACCAGGGACGAGTGACCAGACGTTTATTAGAAGTTAGTAAACATATGGTCTCTGTTTGCGATCGCTCCATGGAAAAAGCCTTTAAGGTGGCCCGCGCTATTTATTTTGGAAACGGGGGTCTTTTTAAATCGCGTTTTTGAATAGCTAAACATTATCCGATTTCTGAGATTTTTTTAACTTTTAATAACGAATCCTCGAATTTTATAAAAAGTACAATTAGAAAGTGATTAACAAAGAATTGCTGAAGATATAAGCGATTTTCCAAAACGTTGTTTTTTAGGAAAGAGCGTATATTTCAAAACCCAAAAGATGGATTTGTTCCATTTTACTTTCAACGAGTGCACAACCTCCAAGGTCTGTGACAGGCAAGTCTCAGGTTAATCGGCACCATACAAGTTTCTCAGCAAACGGCTGATCAATTTTAACCTTAAACTATTATGCTCAGGCATCTGGTTCAACTGCCGGAGAAATATTACGGTAATAATTAAATCGTACATACCATATGGAAGTTCAATACCACTTGAAACTTCTGTGCCAAAGGCAAGAAGATCGGAAAACTGCAACTAACGTTATGCGGCGAACGAAGTAAGATAGGTTATTGCTGAATATTTGCGAAAATCGAGAAATTTGTATTCTTTCGGCGTCCAAAAAATTCACTCGTTTGTTTTTCTTAAGTTCCTAATATGACTTACAGTAGCATATTTTAAAGTACCTTACCGAGTTTCTGCGCGCTTTGACCATACGCTTTTGAGAAATAAATGCTGTAAACGTCAGCTTGTGCGAGACTTCTAAAATCTAAATGCTTGGAAAACCCCTCATGTTCACTAATTTATTCAATGGGTTTGTTTTGAATTTCCGCACGGGTTCTGCCACTTCGGAATCGCGAGGCAAGGAATAATTAAAATTAATGTTGAAATTAAAATGAGGATTAATTTTGCAAGTGTAGTAAGGTATTTGTAATAATAGTTCCAGGCTGAGTAATGTTTTGGTGCCAAGGAGTATCCTACTGTGGAAACGTTCTTCAAATGTTCTCCCCTCGTCGCTACTTTATACTACCATGTGGACATAACACGTAACACCTGTTTCATGGGTTACTGCACACAGGCCATGAATTACATAGAGGATATTACATGGCCGCGCGGAGATACCGATTTTATCTTCGAGTGTTGATGAAATATCTTACGAGTGAGCGCAGCGAACGAGTAAGATACTCATCAACACGAGAAGATAAAATCCGTATCTCCAAGCGGCCATGTAATGTTCTGTTTAATATATAATTATTGATGAAATACTAGTTTCAATCTCTTACTAAAAAGGCTAGAAATCTTTGAAATCGAGTCATATTTTCAAAAGTGATATCTTCACGTGTGAAGATATCATTTATATCTTCACGTGTGAAGATATCACTTATTAGAAAGAAATATACACTGGTATTTCATCGAAAATTATGTATTAAAATGTAATCTTCATTTTAATTTCAACAATAATTTTAATTATTCCTTGCCTCGCGATTCCCAAGTGGCAGAACCCGTGCGGAAATTCGAAACAAATCCATTGAATAAATTAGTGAACATGAGGGGTTTTCCAAGCATTTAGATTTTAGAAGTCTCGCACAAGCTGACGTTTACAGCATTTATTTCTCAAAAGCGTATGGTCAAAGCGCGCAGAAACTCGGTAAGGTACTTTAAAATATGCTACTGTAAGTCATATTAGGAACTTAAGAAAAACAAACGAGTGAATTTTTTGGACGCCGAAAGAATACAAATGTCTCGATTTTCGCAAATATTCAGCGATAACCTATCTTACTTCGTTCGTCGCATAACGTTAGTTACAGTTTCCGATCTTCTTGCCTTTGGCACAGAAGTTTCAAGTGGTATTGAACTTCCATATGGTATGTATACGATTTAATTATTACTGTAATATTTCTCCGGCAGTTGAACCAGATGCATGAGCATAACATTTTAAGGTTAAAATTGATCAGCCGTTTGCTGAGAAACCTGTATGGTGCCGATTAACCTGAAACTTGCCTGTCACAGACCTTGGAGGTTGGGCACTCGTTGAAAGTAAAATCGAACAAATCCATCTTTTGTGTTTTGAAATATACGCTCTTTCCTAGAAAACAACATTTTGGAAAATCGCTTATATCTTCAGCAATTCTTTGTTAATCACTTTCTAATTGTACTTTTTATAAAATTCGAGGATTCTTTATTAAAAGTCCAAAAAATATCAGAAATCGGATAATCTTTAGCTGTTCAAAAACGCGATTTAAAAAGACCCCCGTTGCCAAAATAAATAGCCGCGGGCCATCTTAATAGTGTCTAAACCCCCCAAAATTCAGCTACTTCCAACTACTCCGACGTCTCTTTGTAAATTTTGATACTCTCCCTTAACTACGTCATGAGACCCACAACTCCCCGCGGGTTTTTAAATTATCATAATAAGGACGTGGGCCTCTGAACACGGGATTTTGCCGTCTTTAAACGCTCATAAAAAAATCAAGGATTAACGCGAATTCAATTTTTTTTGCGCAGAATTACTCAAAATTACCTCCTCTTTTCGAACAAAAAATTAAAATGTACGGACTTTACGACTTTACGCACTTTATGGAATGCTGAAGCCTCACGACCATCATGTTTCTCCAGAAATAATTAATTTAAATATAAATTCCTTGTAGTGCAGTGTCATTACTGTCTCAGAATCAGTTGAAGTCTTCTTTGGTTATGTTATTCAGTTTCTGATAACATTATTTGTAAGTGATATTACATACTATTTTCTCCCTAAGTTTGGAGTCTACTTCTCTGTTGTAATTTTCGTTTCTCGGGAAATTGTTTGCCGAAGGATGTTTTATCTGATATTTGTGCTCGCTGTATGTCTGTTTTCCGTAATATTCTTCGCCTTTGTTGTCCGTTTCGAGGCAAAGGCAAGCCAAATTACTGATATAAACAACTCACTTGGCCTCGTCACACTGTCGACACCGAACTGAGCTGAATCCTCGGATTGAATTAGCATATTGTGTGTTTGTTTCTGTTTAGTTGTCCGTATTTCTAAGTGCCTAGAGCTGTGCTCCTAAAGTCTTTCGTAGGTTCGATGCAAATTTACGTTGGATTCTCTCAAGCAATCAAAATGTGTCCAAAGATAGCGGCATGTTTGGTCAGTGATTAGTGTTACACCTTCGGACTTTTCTATCAGAGCACTGATTGGTTCTCCTATAATTCGCTGACCAAACACAACACTCGCGAGTTTTCAACAATGTACTAACTCGGGATTTCCTGAAATTCTCGAACGAATTCCGATGTTCACCAACGCTCAATCCGTATATGCGACCACAGGGATCCCAAGCGGGAAGCCCAAAAGCCTCACGAAGTTCGGCGCTTCGCAGATTTAAAGGAAATCATTGCAAAAGGAGGCAAAACAACAACATGAAAATGGAGAAAAAATGAAATAAAAAAATCCACTGGGAATTGGAACCTGGAACTTATATCATCGCCGGCCTTCGGTTTCGAAGTCACATTGTCGTCATGTGTATGCGAGGGTAGACATTAATCAGTGATATTTTGCTCTCTTCCTATGATCTATGGCGCACCATTCGCGCGGGACGAAGCGAGGTAGCTGCTCGCTATAAGCAGAATTAAACAATATAGAGGTGTTCTTGATTGCTTCCTATTTTTAATCATTATATAATAAATATTTACACGTGGTTAAAAGAACACTTTTCTGCCTATAATGTCAACGTTTCTCGAAAGCGCCGTAAGGCAATGCTCGTATCCGTTTATTACCGTTTATTTAAAAAAAACGATTCATGTAGAAAATTGGTATCTAATTCGTTATATATTAGCGGAGCTTTATGTAGAAATGAATAAGAGAACAATGGAAATGAATAAGAGAACAATGGAAATGAATAAGAGAACAATGGAGAAAGGAAAAATAAGAAAAATGAAAGAATCAAAAGAATGAGAAGATAACCATGCAAGTAAAAAATAGTGTCACACCGCGCTCGCAACCCGTTTCTCACCCGCTCGCGCTACGTAAGATACAATTACATTATTTGGGTAGTGACATCAGATATTTTGCAGGACCCTACTGAAAACCGCCTTTAGTGAGAAACACTCCCTCAATAAAGATTGTCATTATTATTATTATTATTATTATTATATGTGCGCAATGTTCGACTGGTATAATAGCCCGTTGTACGTGAGACGGAGAGAGTCACTTTCTTAATAGGGAGTACACGTTTATTTTACCGCTAACATGTAGGTCAGTAATGACGGCTTATAGTCCTACGGTTTTATGTCCTTATCCGAGAAGGGTTCGTGCCGACTCTAAGGTAGGACCTGTTTGTTTTTCTTCTCTTTTTCTCATGTTTTTCTACAGTTTATTGTATTTATTTCTCTTCCATATTCTTTTTCAATAACAGTTGCTCAATCATTTCAACATAAGATAGAGGAGTATATTGAGGGTCGTACAGACTGCAATATCTATAATGTTCACGTAGAGTTTTCTTTTTTGGTGAATTTGAAATACCTTGGAGTTCTTGAATGTAGTAGTGTGCTTGGAAAAAAGAATTACTTATTGTAAGTGAAGCATTATATACCTGAAGTTCCGCTTATATAGGCTCGACTATAAATACTATATAAGTCTGATGTTTATAAAAAGGCATTGCGCAAGGGTATTGCACTATATCCCGGGCACTATATATTCTCTAGCCGATTCAAAACAGCCTTCGGGATTTTTAATGTTGTGTTAGCAGAATGAGTGGCGGTGTTCATCTGTAAACAACTTATGAACCGATACTTCTTAGACTATCTAAAATGTAAAAAAATTCTGAAATCTTGATGACAATCATAAAAATTAGAGCCGGCTGCGTCACGAACATGATAAGTGTGCACAACAGCTATAATCCTTAAGTCCCATAATGCATGGCGAGACGGTCTGCAGGCATGCATACAGGAGTTTAACCGTGATAGTTCACCCTTCGGTAGGGGAATAGGACCTCGTGATAGTTCACCCTTCGGTAGGGGAATAGGACCTCCCTCGTACACACCGCACTTGCTTGCTAATCGACGTGGGAAGAGCAGCGGCTGACGAAGGACTAACGCTCGAAACGTCAGCTGCTACTCGCTTCCCGTGGCGGTTAGCATACTTTAATTAATTAAAAAAATAAAAAATAAAAATAAAAAATACGTTGTATATCAGCTTTGCTGTAGTCTTCGGACTTTTCATTCGTTATTTAATTAAAAGTCGACTTTTAGTTTTTTTTTCTCCTTTTTTCATTAACGTTTCTTTAACACCTGCCTTAAGTTACTAGTACAAACAGTTACGCCTCAAACGACTTTTAGTTGATTATACTAGTGTTTATCTTTCCCGTACAAACCTACACCAGTTACTAGTTTTCCATTGTTATAGAGTCAGTCAGGCAATAGTCAAATTCGTAGTTTTTGAAAGATAACCAAGTCTTAACCAGGCACGGAGGCTGGAGTTGACTCTGCACTGATATAAACCCTCTTTCTATGAATATGGATAGACTTTGATTATCATGCCAACTATAGATACAAGCCATGCATGGAGGCTGGAGTTGACTCTATACTGATACAAACCCTCTTTCTAAGAATATGGATAGATTTTGATTATCATGGTAACTAGATACAAGCCATGGAGGCTGGAGTTGACTCTACACTGATACAAACCCTCTTTCTATGAATATGGATAGATTTTGATTATCATGCTAACTAGATACAAGCCATGGAGGCTGGAGTTAACTCTGCACTGATAGAAACCCTCTTTCGATGAATATGGATATTTTTGATTACCATGCTAACTAGATACAAGCCTCCAACTAAGTGCATGATCTCAACTCCAGCCTCGATGTCACCAAAGGCTTGGTTACCTTTCAAAATGGCGGTCAAGAACTATGAAATGGACTCTTGCTTACTTGTTGATATTTTCTCCTTTCAACTTTTGGCAGAAATTGACATCAACTCGTTAATGAAGGAAGCGCTCCACAAAGTTGCCATTCTGCCGTTCGCGTTGATCGTGGACCTATGGAGGTGGAGAGTGTTTAGTGGAGAGATTCCACGTGATAGATATAACACAGAATGGTGGAACCTCAAGAGGGAGTATCAAGGAGTTTATTCACCTATATCGAGGACAGAGGACGATTTCGATCCTGGTGCAATATCGCACATTTGCAGTAATACACCATATGCTAGGTAAGATAGAAAAGAAATTGTATACACCCTATTCCAAAATGGCCAATCTTGTTTGAATAGTATAGAGGGCAGTAAATAACAGTTGAATGCTACCTGATATCATAAAATGGTTACTAAGGCACTGGTCAGAAATTAGCAGGGGGGGGGGGGGGAGGGGTGGAGAAAGGGGGAGGTAATAATTTTTGTATCTGTATCTATATTTTTGAATCCCAAAAATGGAGGGTAATAAAAAAATAGGCAACTGTATAAGGTTGCGGTTGATTTTTGGAGGAAAGGGGCGAAAGGGGGTAGGGTCAAAATATGTCATACTTATTGTCCGGAGAGGGCTATATATTTTTAGACTTTTTGATTTCATTCTCTACCCCCTCCTCCTGCTAATTTATGACCAGTCCCTAAGTTTCGAAATTTCAATATGGCATGCTTTATTACAGGCGGCATTCACTTCACCTAATATCGTACGTTTTTGGGAATTAATGCCAATTAGAGTAGCCGTACCATTGAAATAGGGTCGAGAAACACTTGAGTGATGAGCTTTTAAAATCTGTACCGAGCACTCTATCGAATGAATTAAAAGAAAGATGGGAACATTAATGTTCTAATTACTTATCATAATTAGTAAGATCTGCGACGAATTTTAGTTTGAATTTTCGAAGGCAATCATGATTTAAAATTAATCACAAGACACTGACAAGTCTGGGATCATACAGCACCGAATTTGATTAATTCCGTGATCAAATTCTTATATGCTGCTTTTGTTAATGTTATCATTACCGCTGGAATTAGGCACCGCCAGTGCCGCTCGCTGGATATAACTGACTTTTCAGTAACGTCAGTCGAGCGAATAGATTCAGGAAGCTTCTTTAGAAGATATGAGTCAGTGATGGACTGGTTTTAAGAAAAACTTCAAATTGCAGCGGTTGCACCTTCGACTGACCAAGCTAAGAGTGTTTTCATATGTTATTGACTACACGGTTTTCTCCATCACATGGATTCAGGAAATTTCCTATGAGCTTGTAACTGTGTGAATGGTTTCATTAGACTAAGTATATTCCCACATCACTTCGTAGCCTGCATGTTCGACAAGGTTAAGAGGCTATTTTGTGTTAAATGAATGGAAAAGATACCGCCGTGTAAAAATACCGTATACTCAATTTAAAAACTCTTGGCTACCAGGATGTCCAAAAAGCCTGGTCGACTCTGATATTAAAAGCTCCTGCCTTACAATACCACAAGCAAGTACATCCGCACTCTACTGAAGTACAGCCACACTCTAAGTACAGCCACACTCTAAGTATATCCACACTCAAAGTACATCCGCATTCTAAGTACAGTCTATATTGTTTTTATTACGTTAAGTATAATTAATATATTGTTCTCACATCGTTCGAACTAGTTGTATATCATATTTTACTATATTCAGATGATAATTCCAATGTGTGCTTTAATATGCCATTATGATCTCATAAAGTCATACCATTATATTCATTTGTTGAAAGAATCAGTTCTCTCTTTCAAGAGTACTGATTCCAGTATGTGATTACGGTAGGAATTGAAAGAGCTTTGCTAATTACAAAAGACGAGTTCTTGTTTTCAATAGTTTGGGCTCCTCCTTAGAAAACTGGCCGTATTTCCTCTTTCCAAACGCTATCATATAGTGAACCTTCTCACATGGCGGCCATGTTGGCTAGAAACAATAGGTCAGTTTTGCAAGGTCAGCCTCGCACTGAGCAGCTTCATAACGAGTTTAGACTAGCATAAACAAAAGGTTTTCATAAATACCTCTTATTAACCGAGTGCGAGTTGAGTATCGTAAGTTATGGACCGAGTGCGAGGTCCGTATCGTAAGTTATGGACCGAGTGCGAGGTCCGTATCGTAATGGACCGAGTGCGAGGTCCATATCGTAAGTTATGGACGAGTGTGAGGTCCGTATCGTAAGTTAGGGACCGAGTGCGAGGTCCGTATCGCCAAAAGTTATGGACCGAGTGCGAGGTCCATATCTTAAGTTATGGACCGAGTTTGTTCCCCTTTTAATGGCCCAAGCGCGAAGTACGCGGCCATAAATAGGGGGAAAACAAGGATCCATAACTTGCGGAACGGACCGAGCAAACGAGATTGATAAGATGTTTATCATATAGCTAGCTTCTTCATTTTCTTAGAGACCGGGAGTGGGCCGAAAGTCCGTACGGTAATTTATGGACCGCAAATATTTGTACATCCTGTTGAACGGATGCATTCTAAGTGTCGTATTCTTTGTAGTTATTACCTAGGTGCAGTAATTCAGTTTCAGTTCCATGAAGGCATGTGCCGCGCCGCTAGACATTCCGGACCACTACACAAATGCTCCATATTCGGCTCGAAGCCGGCAGGTGCGAAGCTAAGGTGCGTATGGCAATATTCCACTCTCGGAAACTTCCTTTACACAAAAGAAAACTATACTAATCGGACTTACCTAACCAATTTGCAATTTAGATATGTTCTACTTGCATATGAAAGAGAAAGAAATAGTTGTAATTTCTCAGAAATTAATGCTAACAGGAACTTAAAAGCACCATGGCTACTTTACACAGCGGCTTAACGTCACGCGCATGCGCTTTTGATGAGCCCAGCGCGCGCGTGCCGCCAGTTTCCCGCCAAAACTGAAAGAAAATAAAGGCAATCACTATCCTGCGAACTCTTTCGCCAAAAGCAACAAAACCACTTTAAAGCTTAGCCTAAGACTTTAACAGGTTGAAGTTTTCTTAATTTGTGATTCATTATGTGTTTATTAAGTTAGAAAATTGTTTACTTAAAAAGTTTAAGACCTCAAAAACTTGTATTTGAATACCAGGGTCTTCATTCTTTCGGCCAGCGGAGCATATTAAACGTTTTACGGAAAACGGTCAGATTTTGTCCATTTGTTTTTGGTAGCCTCTTAAAAGGAACTGATTGCATTGAAAACGCGGGAAATAGCGTTTCGAATTCAGAGCTTGTAAATTTCAAAATTTTCTGGAGGGCGAACCCATCTAGGACCTTCGTTTAGCTCGGAAAACGGTCAGTTTTTCCCCTGGATATGCGCCTGGACGTTCTTCCGCGGTGTGAGCAGAGATAGCTATGTTAGTGAAAATAGCAAAACAATGAACAACTTCTTTTTGAGGGGGTGGGGGGGGGGGGGGGGGGGCATGCCAGACTCACCTAGGAGTTCGCTTCTTCAGCGCTCGTTTGGCTTGTACTTTTAATGACATTACAATGATCTTTGATCTTCTGCAACAATGTCGCTGTTTTAATTTATATTGTCAGCAATTATCACATGAGAAAATCAACCTTGTCAGGTAAAAGGACATGCAAAAATAAGTAATTCTGTGAAATTTGAGTGTCAGTTTTTATTGCTAGGATTTCAATTTCACTGAAATAAGATAACTTTGTGTGAAATCAGTCAGCCATGAGCCTACCAGCCCCGCTTTCATGTTTTCCAATGGTTTAAATGCTATTGGTATTTATAATATAGATTTGTTAAATACCACACCAGTGAATAGCACTTTTCGCCCACTCTCTCCGAGCGAAGCAGCGATCACCTCGCACGAGTTTTTGTCCATTTGACAGAAAATAAAATAACTATTTGGTGCTGGCTATAATTCACCTGTGTGGTATATACCAAAAAATAATTCAACTCCACCTCGGTGAATAATTGTTGAATAACTTTAAAATAATTTGTTATAAAACTACTAACTGAGCTGCATACTGTAAAGAACTTCTAACTGCTCTTTCAGGAGACGGAGTCAGTTGTTCTACAAATCTGAGTCGAAATTCTGAATGTATGCAAATTAGGTTACACTTTTGCATTATATAAATGTCAGTTTAACCAATTACTGACATTACAAAGTCCATAATATTAGTTTAATTAAATCTAATAGGCATATGCTGGAACTTGGCCGAAGTAAGCCATGGCCGGACGCACTTCAAGTCCTAACTGGTCAGCGGTCATTCAACTCAAGTGCAATCAAGTCTTATTTCCAACCTCTCGTGAAATGGCTGGATGAACAACAGCGAAATATCAACTATCCCGTGGGCTGGTAACACGGCAGTTAAACGCTGTTTCTCGTTTCTTTTTGTCTTTCTGTTATTGGTCTATGCCAGATCTATGTCCGGTTATTTACATGGTTTCTAGTGGATACAGAAACCCACAATTTAAAACGTATAAATGCAGAGGACCACACAACGCAGGATAAACTAAAAATTACAATTAAAGACGGATTTCTTGTTGTAGAAATACAGTCACGTACTAGATGACACTCGATGTGTAGATAAACAATTTAAAATCTAAGTACTAGTACTACGATATTTTGACCAATATTTCGAATAGTAGAACTACAATCTCAGCCAATATTCGTTGGAACACTGACCCCTTTCCCCGGCTTTCAATGTTGAATCCAAAACGGTTCTCAAAAGTTTCATGGCTCACTCGCGACCGGCTCCAACTGCAACATTGAGGGAGGAAAAACATAGCCCTACAGTGTTCCAACATGATGTCAGTGATTGTAGTCTTCTATAGGGCCAGAGCTAGAGTGAAATAACGGCTCCTAAAATTTAAAATATTAAATATACATAAGTGGTAATATATATATACGTAACTGATAATAACGAAACAATATTCGGTACTAAGCCGATATATGAAAAAAACGGCTCTGAACGTTAGTTGTTTAATTTGCTACTGTTCACTGCGTCTGCTGAGGCCATTAGGTGATAGACTTTTACCTCTATCAAATATGCTTCTCATGACTTGCGACGGGACTGAGGTATTTCTAGTAGGAAGCAATACTCCAGTTTCGTATTCCGGCGCAAATTACCGCTGAATGCAATGACTACAGACGCATGTACGCAGGGTTAGCCTCATTCTGAAATTAAAATTTCATAAATAGTAGCGAGAAGGTGCAAAACGCGAAACTACAACAATATATATACACAGAGTTGTGAATAGCCCGCCTTCTCGCTGGTATTTATGAATGTTTAACTTCAGAATGATGAGGCTAACCCTGCGTACATGCATCTGTAGTCATCATCATATCATTACTGTTTCACTAGCTGCCATTACCACCACTTTCAAAACTGATCTATTTGGTTACACAACTTGTCAACGTTTCAAGAATAATTCAGTAGTAGTTGTAGTCGTAGTTTCGAAACCTAAAAACAGTTACAGTTTGTAAGTACTAATATAAAGCTAGTTAAATACAACTTATTACATAAATGTACACTCACCCGGTGGCTTCTACTGTGGCTCAGTAGCTGGTGGAATTTCGCACAATAAAGAGTTTATCTGTTTGCTCGTTGAAGTCTTCTGCCTTGTCTACATGCATGTGTTCGCTCTCTTTTCTTCTCAACGGAATACTAATGTTGCTAATTAATTAGAAAACTATTCTTCGCACGAGTGAATAATGATGTAATTGTTCCGTGTAGGACGAAACAATTGTCGTCGTCATCTATCAATCAATCAATCAATCATTCAACCAATCAATAAATTTATTTATTTATTTCAAGATTCGGCAAAAGGTAGGTGAGAAAACAATAGGACACGAAGTCCCTTACAAAGCTTTCACACCCAACCAAACCCGCAGTAATAAGAACGAAAACCCAACCCCATTACACCATTAATACTAAATTAAATATACTAAATATGAATTAGACTTAATTTGTATGAGATAGATAATTACGTTGAAGGCAACAGTATACCAGAAAAAAACAACGGTATCTTAGGGGAAAGTATTACTTATTTATTTTTACTCGATCAACATGGTAACGCCAACGTAAGGTTAACACGGCGACATTTGGGACAAATTACAGTTATATGATCAAATGTTGTCGCCATCAAAAACATTCTGCAAGCGCATATAATAAAATGACTATATATGGTGGTGGTGGTGATGATGATAATGTTTACGTTTTATTTGTAAGAACAGTGATCTTTCTTATAAAGATCGGCTAATTAAATTTAATCTGCTTCCTCTTAATTACTGGCTGGAATACTTAGACTTAGTGTTTTTCTTTTAGTGCAAATCAGGCATCGTCAATCTGGATATCAATACATGCATCAGGAGTTCCGGACTTCCGGTTGGATCACACTGCATTCTGGGTAGGTGGGCTCAGAAAAGTGGACATCAACTTCTAGATCGGCCATATTGGATTTGAGTGCAGTCAATTTTTGCTCCTTTGCAAGTTCAAAAACTTACTACCTAATACACGGAATATCTTACCTTTACAGATTCTTCAGTTGGGAGTTCTAAGTCGATGTTTAAGCTTTAGAACGGGATTAATAAAGTTTCCAAGTTGACTGCGCTCAAATCCAATATGGCCGCTCTGGAAGTTGATGCCCACTTTTCTGAGCCCACCTACCCAGAATGCAGTGCGATCCAACCGGAAGTCCGGAACTCCTGATGCATGTATAATTATATTTCAAACAGTCAGGGGCGTTCCCGCCGTGGCCGAACTGGATTTTATCTTAATACTCAGTACGCAAGAACCTCCCTTTTTCGTAACTCTTTTTTCAATAGAATAGCTAACTTCTGGAATTGTATTCCTGATACTATTAAAGTTACTCTGTCTCTCACTTCCTTCAAATGGGAACTAAAGTTAGATACATTTTGCGCGAAGTGTGGCCTTCGGGTCAATACCGCTGAAACTGCGGCTATTCGTAGACGCCGCCACTGTAATATCAGCTATTCACACAATTTCGACCGGCCTATCACCCCAGGGAGGTGCACGATGCTTCGCATACTGCGCAAATAAAATGCTGCAACGTGGTCCAGGGATCAGAATTTTCACAAGTGATTATGACTTTGAAATTGTAAATGTGTATCGGTATTAATAAATTTAGTAAAAGTGTATTTAATTTTAAACTTTTATTTTTTAAAGCTGTAATTCTATATATTTTTCATATGCACACCACCCCTCCCCCCTACTTTTATGACGTCACATAGGCATGACGTCACTGTATGTATGATCATATTAAGAATTTCATTTGGTGTCCATTTCGCGGCTCAAAAAAGCTGGCACAATCTACTGAAGCTAATTAAATGCCCTGGACGTGGGTGCCGTCCGCTCTGACAACCCTTGCCATTTAAGTCGGACCGCTTCAGCAATTTCCGGCTATTTTTAACACAACCCCCCTCCCCCATTTCAATGTTGGTTTTCGAGCAGACTGAAATGTTGCCTTTCTATCCCAACATTGTGAAGGGGGAGGGGGGACAAGCGAAGTCATAAAAAATGCCCGCGATGTGTCAGAGGAGTTCGTTCAGTGTTCTGAATAGCCTTATTTTGTCGGGCGGTCCGTACTTAAATGGCGAAGGTTGTAGTTATTCAGTGAGAAAAAAATACCATTCGTTACAAATTGTACATGTCGTGAATCGAATAAACACCCCGGCTGGCTTTCCTTTGAATGATGTCACAGCGGACATAGTTGCTGCCGCAGCGAGCGAACCTGAAGCGAGCGAGCAAGGCAGCAGTTCTAATCTGTAAGCGGGTCCAAATCTCGATTTCTTTCTTTACCACAATGCATCACTTCTATTGTCTTTTTTTACCACAATGCTTTGCACGGATATGATCGTCACGTGACATTACACGAGGTGGAATCTGTATTGTTGGAGCTAACTACGTTCAACCGTTTTTTAATGCATTTCTGTGTATGCGATCCTTGTGTAATCATGAATTTGTTGACGTGAAGACGAACTCTGTGTGATCTATCAGTTTCCAAAGAGCAAGATCTCTCCTGTTATCAAGATGGTGAGCAGCAAATCATTTTCTTCTATTGACATTCGATAAAGTCAAGCAGCCGGTTCAAACCACAATTAGCGTTTACAATACATTCTCAATTACAGTTGATTTCCGGTGTTTAAACTTCATCGGGGAAAACAGCAGTTTTTTGTGCCGTGAATCAGGGGATCAGGGGATTTACCGGGAGATCGTTGATATGTCGGGACAACTTTTGAGATACACACCACAGCTTAAACAGGATTCATTCGCACGATAGCCCCAAAACTACAAAATATATTCATCTAACACCTTGGCATTTTTATCACCCAGTAATCAATTTTTCCTGCCAAAGTGCTACTGTAGGTTCTCTTCTAATACACTTCCTTAACTAAGCGGATCAGCATTCAGTACCTGTTAGGTATACTAGTTTTGAATATTTTCTAATGACTGTAGCGCCAGCTAAACGTTCTCTCTTTATAGCTATAGATAATCTTTACTCGAGATTAAAGCAATTTTCCCGGACAATACTATCATAGTAATCAGCTGTTATCTGGCGACCGGCCAACGAGAATATCTTGTTTGCTGTTTGTTAAGATCAGTTAGTTGTCAAGTACACGTTTTTGAACTGGGAGGTCGCCATGAATTAAAGTTTCCTAATATTTTATTTCCTAATCTTGTCGGCATTCAAGTCATATAAAATTTAAAACAATTAAATGCATTTACGGACCCGAACTAGCTGGACACCTAATAGAGTCATGCCCCAGGTTTATTACTGATTCACGTAACATTCGCGTTCCACTCTTCTTCAAAAGTAAATAAATCTAACAGTTTTATTCATCACCATTTAAACTGTGGAACTGTTTGTTTCCTGTGTATATTATCGTACCAAGCAAAGGTACACTATTCTTAATCTTTTCGGTACCCGAGTTAAGCCCGGGGGCACTACAAAACGAGCCTCGAATTATTCCGAGTAGTTTTAAATCGATTTTTCTGCACGGAAGACAGAACTAGTGATAAAAGAAATGTATCTTTATCTCTAGCAAAAAAGATCTTTATGAAGTCTTTCAAAATTTGTAGAGAATGATTTTGAATCGAAGAAAATATTTGTACATTTGAGGTGGTGTTTTTACGTGCAAAAATAAGCTACTCAGCAAGTGATATTTATGGTGGATTAGTAACATAGAACTTGCATGGTATTTAATATCCCTCGATTCGTTCATCCATTGATGTTTTGAGTTGAGCTGTTGAGCTTTTGCCAGCAAAAGGCGGTCTCATTTTCCTATTTTCGGTGTTTTGTCGCGAACGAGGAAGATATTTCAGTAAAGTTAAGTTAAATTTCAATGTTGCTGCATTTTCACTGAGTATAGTTTGTTCTTGCATGCATCTAAAGACACGCCTATAAAAGAAAGGTGTTTACTTGTTACGTCGGCTCTCATACGTTCAAACTCTAAAAAACACGCTCACTTAAGTGCACTTGCAAGAACAGAGAAACAATTCTAATCTTTGCTAACAGATTTCTGATAAGTAAAACTTCATATATAGCACATGTTTGGGCTTGCGATTTCAAAGGTTTGCGATTTGCGTGTCGGGAGAGGGAACAAACATGGGCGCGCGAGAATGACCTAAGACATGATTGAAAAAATTGTGAGAAATTTGCAAAACAGACGAAAACCCCGGCCCCCTTCGCTTGTATGTGAGAGGTTCTAAGAAGTCAGGAAAAAAGGTAATATTGATTTCATATTAATTAACTGACGAAGCCAGTGAAGTCATTGCTTTAGTTTGTCCTTTCCGTGATTATATGCATCATTCCTCGGCGAACGTAAGAAGGTCCAAGATCAGTGCCTTGCTGAAGAGCCTTTGTGATCTGCGAAATCTGTGTTTGAAAAGTTGCACAGAAAATCGTACGCCAGAGGGCTGGTAGAACAGTCAACTTGCTGTAAAGAACTTCCCGTACGTAAGTACGGATCATATGTCATGTATATATATATATAGCCAGAGGGACAATTACCCTTCGTGCACGGTACCGAAATAAATATATAATGGTCAGTGGTATTTAGACTTTCAGAAAGCCATCAAAGCTCTCAGTAGAGCGTCTCTAAAAACAGGTCTGACTAAGAACAGCCATATTATGTTCATTTCGACTGTGATACATTTCTCGAGATGACAAGGTCAGTTACAATGATAATAATAATAATAACGGATTAATCAGTGACATTTCCACGAGGTGCATGGCTCTTCATCCACTGATGGGCCTACAATTTAACGTCCTTATCCGAGAAGACGTGAAGGTCTAACCATTTGCAGCTCGTGAACGAAATTGTATCACAAAGGCAGCACCTTCTACTCAGTTATTTTAAGACCCTGAGTGTTGGTCCGGCCGGGATTTGAACCCGCGACCTCAGCTCCCGCACAACAGACCGGAGCTTAACTACTGAGCTAACCGGGAGCCAGTGAATAATAAAGTGGGTGAGTAGAATAATCGGTCGCGGCTAGATTCCATCCGCCAGAAGGTCGAATTGCAATTTTCTCGATGTTATATCAGTCTAGGGTACAAACTAAAGCGGCATTTAGAAATTTAGGCGAACAAGTACGCTCCCTCAACTATATAAAAAAACATCGGCTCCACGATGACTCGAACCGAAACCCTAACCCATCTATTAACCGAAACCCTAACCGTCACTATTCCTTACGCCATGAGGGATTTGCTGTCAACAACCGCTTTTTTTTAACTTTTATACTGGATGGGCGTTACTTCGTTAGACACCAGTTCCTGCTCTCAATGAAGTATTTTAGTGCAGTGCATTTTGGGATTGCGTCCTTTTGGCGGATGGAATCTAGCCCTAACCAGAATAATCAGCCTATTGTGTAATCAGCCTCGTAACCAACTTAATAAGTGTGTGATATATGCTCGCTAGGTGAGGCATTTTTGAAATATGAACAAGAACAAGTTTTCCTTGACAAGTTGCATTGTTCAATAACTGGCACGCCAGTTTTTCAACACAAGGAGACCTTGTCATTTTTCGTCGTCTACACGAGCAAATAAAACTTATCAAGGAAAACTTGTCAAGGAAAACTTGTCAAGGAAAACTTGCTCGTGTGGCCGGACTACGCTTAACGGAATGCGTTTTCTTTCATTCTTCTAACGTCAGTTTTTGCATTTAACAACTTGATTGTTCCAGCGATCAGAGTCGTGTTGCAACAATCGTTTCTCTCAAAGGGCATTCAGATCCATCTCGCACAAATAATTTAAGGCTGAAGTTTTATCAGAACTTAATTCATAAAGCGTTCTTATGCAAGTTATTGCTTGGCAAAGGGAGTGGAAATGAAATACTCCTGTTAGATTACCAACTCTGCCAATTAATTTCCTCATGAATTGGAAGTTCAAGAGTTCATCCTAAAGTTCTCAAGCCAGTCCTTAACTTCATTGATATTGTACATCATTGGTCCGGGTCCTCCTTCGTATACGACAACCCTGTTAAGTATCACGTGGAACCGGATGGGCGTGGCCCCATACGCGATACAGGAAGCATCGAGCATCGTGTCCACGAGGATAGGACATCCGGGGTTATGTGAAGCGACGAGCAATCTTGCTGCATCACAGCGGTCTTCATGTGAATAGTGACGTGGGATGACAACATTGCTCTGTGGTAAAAAAATCCGGGAGATATTTTAAGAGATCGTATTTGGATAGGAAATCGAAAGAATTCATTGCAAGTTTCTTTCGGGAATGAAGGGCACGAGTAATGTTTTTGAAAGCTTTCGGTGCACGAGCCTTAAGTCGAGTGGAATTGAAAACTTTTAAAGCATTGCAAAGAATACCAACAATATTTGGAACATTTATCCTCCAGGCATTACGTGCGCGTCTTATTGACAAGTTGAATCGCATTCACTCGTGTAAAGGGTTTTGTCTGACTAATTATAGTAAATTTACCACAAACAAACAAAGCTCGTGATGAGAAACTTAAGGTAAAAGTCCATTTTTCACTTCATCGCCAATCAAAAATTAGAAAATCTCACCCTCGTTTTCTCGTTTCCATAGCAATTTCCAAATTGCATGTACTCTCTATTTTTGCTCTCTATTTCCTAGAAATCGAAATGCACTAGCTCTCAGCCAATCGGATTGAGACACTTTGTCGAGTATACTCTCATGGAACTTTGGAAATGTTTGTTTACTAGTTATGTTATTAATATTTAAAATGATAGCAGCATATATTTGATATAGAATAGACAAGTTACCTGGAACGCCCAGCCGTCCGAGGGATGCGCCTCTTCGATGTAAACAACAGCAAAATCTGCAACGTCAGCAAAGTTTTCTACAAGATCGCGAAACTCTGCGAGACAAGCTCTGAAGACAGGGCATGAGTAGCTGCCAGAATTTAGCACAAGAGGGCGCTCACTGTTTGCGTGGTCCAGGAGCAGAGACGTCCTCATTTCGTTGTTGTTTTCGTCCAGGAGAATCACCGGTGTATTGAAAGCTCTTTTCCCTCGCTTGACTTTCTTGTTGAGGTCTATTTGTATTGAGCGCCAAACGTCCTCGAGCATTTCCCAGCTGAAGAGTGAATCCCAGTACAGCTCAGGTGGGAGACACACCCCGACGAGTTTGTTGAATCCCTTAGAAATGGGACCTTTCATCAAATTTATCGACTTTAAAACATGGCCAATGCCAAATACAACTAACAAAGTTGTGTATATGAGAACGTTCCGAACCGGTTGAGCTCCGAGGAACATTTCTAAGGTATTTAAAGTTCTGGGTTATTGCTTCATGTGCACATATGCAATGTCAGCGTGCAGAATGATTCAAACTGCAATTTGAGTATACAGGAGCATTCCTCGTACAGTTAAGACAAAAGCTTCATGTAACCATAGCTAATCAGGTGTCAAACCGAAACGAAAACTACCACGCTTACAAGTATTCGCCCAAGGTGGAAGCGGTCACCCTCACAAACCAGGAAACCCAGTGGTCATGTAGAGATTATGCGGGCATCGCTAACGCTTTTCTTGGCAGATATTTTTTTGTGCTGGAATAGTCGATTTCCTGACTGTCCTAATAAGCGGTGGCTTTGAACTGTAGGCAGATGAATAGCATTCATTCCTTTGTCTTTATCGAGGAATACGTTTCTTTTTCAAGTTCACGTCAGGCAATAAATCTCAGCCATTCACAAACCTTAATACTTCAATATTTTATCACCATTGCACTTCAATATTTCAAGAAAAGCTGTTGATGTAGTTTTGAACCTTTATGCGTCGAAATACCAGAAAAAAAATATTACGTGCCATACCAACAAGCGAGTAGTCATTATTCTGTTAGTTATTACACAATTCAAGAGCTATTAGTCTTTGAGCATTACTGAAGCATCCCGGGGGAAACGCTTGGTAAATAAACCTCTTCTGGTGACTCAGGGTATATCGGCTGATGATGTTCGCAGCTAACTACGAACAGTTGGCCGAGAAGCGAATCATCAGATTCAACAAAAAGGACTGTAGTTCTGTAATTTCTTTCTAACTTGAGCCAGTGGGGTATATCGGCTGAAATTCGTTCAGTCAAAGTGCACCACGTGATCCTACTTGGTCAATGAGAGCACGCGAAGAATTATTGTAACACATATAATAGATCTACCAAGGTTGACAACTATTCAAATATTGACCCGCCAAATCGTACCATATTTTCACAGGAAAGCATTTTACAGGACAATTCACTAATTGAACACATCGTTCTTGTATCTTGTATTCCAGGTTTTCAAAAACACTACTGGAATGCGTCTTGGTAATCGTCTTTTATACATTTTTCCAAAGTAAGTGAAATTATAAAGAACTCAACTTGGCTCATTGCTAATTGTTGTCGTATGCTTTTGTTTTGGGTGCTGGCGTGGTACAATAATGTTGATGTTATTTACACAAAATGTTGATTGCTTTTCATTCTCACGGAGTCAGTGTTTTCGTGTCTTGCGTGTCGTTAAGTGTCGGACCTGAGCACATAATCTTTCTTTTAACTGAGTGAGAAAAAAAACTTGTCTTAGATAAGAACAGCCATTTTGTGTTATTTTTGCCATTCTGGGCAAGTGTGCTTCTTGTGGAAGAATCGTCTGCATTGAGCCGCTACGCAGTGTAGTTGTAAGAAGCACTTTAATTACCGGCCCGTATGAATGGACCGTAGTCAGTGGCATAGCCGTCCATCCAGATTTAGTTAGTAAGGCGACCCATCCTTGATACTTCTACCAACACACTAAGGACTACTTCTGAACGCACCAATGGTAAAAATTAAAATATGGAAGATGTCAAATAACCTTTTTCCCGAAGAAACAGGCCGCTGAAAATAAAACTCCGCAGAAGAGCTACACGGTAGCCAGGAAGTGCTTCGTGTCCAGCCTTTTCGATTGGGCTCAAATCAATCAGCTCTTCTAAATGTTCAAATATTCTAATTAAAGTTAACGTCTTTTATTTGTGTCAACGCTTTTGAAACAGATCTCAAAGAAAAATGCAATGAACTGTAAAGGAAGTTGGCAGTTTTTCAGAACCCTGGAGAACTTATCAGACAAGTAATCACATGTAAAACTTGGATTTCAATCTCTTGATTCACACTTCAAGTATCCCTTTGGAAGAGTGACGATTTAAATAAAATATGCGAATGCATCCGGCTAGTGAAAGTGCTCAGTGAACTTGTTACACAGGAAAGGACCTAGACAATATACAGGAAGCATTAACAATCAAGATGATTAATTCAATTTTGCGCGGTCGTTTTCCTTTACACTTGAATTGGCTATGGTTACCTCCTTAGGTAACACAACGTCAAAAAACAACATTCATAATTTTTCTGAGGGTTGACTTCACTGCTGTGGTAGTTAAATCAATACATTTCATATTTTTTTCGTTGAGTACAGTATCTATGCTCCTGGCAGGGTTCAATGCATTATGAATTGATATGAATTGAAATAAACCGGGTCCGATTCTGGAGCCACGCTGCACATAATTACCATCGGCATGTCAGTACAAGTGACCCCTCTCCCCCGCTCCCCCCCTCCTCTCCCCCCTCCTCTCCCCTCCCCACCCGAGCCAAAATAACCTTTTAAGGCACGGAAAATTTAAGAACTTCATTTCCACTTGTTTACAGTTTACATCCCATGTTACAGCCGCAAATTATCATAGTTCATGGTCTGACAAACAAGTAGACTAAAGTTGCTTCCCAGGCACGCAATCCCAGCTGTATCATGCAATACTTAGAGCTGACAACAGTGCAATCATTCAAAGACGCTTTCGGCTCTCAAAAACTTTATTTTTGCAATCGCTTCTTTTGGGTTCCTAATTGGGGTGCCAATTAACTGACTTGGAGTCCTGGAGTGGTTCTCTGAAGACCGGAAGCCGAGTTTTGTAAACGGTTTAGAAAAGGGGCGTGTTTAACCAGAATATTTAGTCGATTTCGGTCATGGTCAGTTAGTTGCGGGACGTTCTATTACCATGTGTTAGATATTACCAAATTGTTTTCTCAGGGCATAACGTTTGTTAGGCTATAGTCAAGTTCAAAATGGTTTTCAGGGGCCACCCCAAGTTGGAATTTTCGGGAAGGCAATGAATCCTATTCATCTTTGACCACAAACTGCATGTGATGCAATATTTCCCACATGAAGTTTCTTTCTGCTTCAGTGGCTTATTATCACAGTTCTTCGACAATAATTTGTATTTAAATATACTGTAGTTTAGTTTGTTTTCTCCACGAAAACAAATACCAATATGTACAGTTTACCAAATGACCCAAAATAAAGTGGTAGTTTGTAGTGGCTACACAAATATTTGAAGTTTTGCCATTGCGTTGAGCCAGTGTCTAAAATACACCACACGATTTACATACACCTTTCAATTTTGATCCCCGGTTAGCTCAGTTATAGAGCCAGTCTGTGTGCGGGAGGCAGCGGGTTCTGAGTCCCATCCGCGTCGTTGGGCAGGGACAGCCGTTAGTCTTGTCTCCTTCCTCTTCTAATCTATATGAGGATGACGTAAATAACTGCTGTTGTGTGTATGCGATAACTACAGACATATATGCTCAGTGTTAACCTCATTTTAGTATCAAACATTCATAAATTACACCTGTGCGCATTGTCAAAGTTTCGAGTTTTACACATTTCTAAATTCAGTTTTTATTTTACACTGTTTGACAAAGAATTACAAATAAAGAGGCAAATTAAGCAATAGTTATAATAGAATAGTTTACTGAAGAAGAATAAAAGTTCAATAAATAATATGTGTATGCTCAGAATGAGACTAACACTATAATAAGTTCAGAATAAAACTAACACTGCGCAAATTTCCCTCTAGTCATCGCATTCAGCGGAATGTTTTGAATATTAAAAACGGTCTTTATTTATATAGCGCAAATTCTGTATGGATATATTCAAATGCGCTTCCTGAGAGAAGTCTTGTTACTAGATACGGCTGCTATTGTGGCGCAATGTGCTGCCGTTCAGTTTACAATCACGAGTGTTTGTTAGTACCTCAGCTCAGAAGAGAGTCTGAATGACGACAAATGACGATTTTTTTACTGACAACTGACAACCCAAAAGTAACTGATAACTGACAAATTTGGTTTTTGTGGGTCAAACATTGTAAATTTTCTCTAGTAATGATTAACTAGGGCTAACTGACAACTGAAAAATGGCCGAAATTTTAACTGACAGCTGACATGTAGACCCCCACCCCCAATTCAGACGCTCTCAGAATACCAGGCTGTTGTATCGGGAGACGATCTCTATTTTGTTGGATAAAATTGGTTGAAAGTTTTGATCACTTTCAAACATTATGACCCAACACTTTATTGGTCTATATATTGTACAACAATGTTCGAAGATTAGCTCCCGGATTTACAATGCTTAACCATGCAAGAAGTTCCGGTGACGCTTTGGAATTCAAATTGCACCGCAGTGAAGAAACAGTAAGCGAGCATATCACTTGTTAGAATGCTGGATTTTTAAGATAGGCTTAATATTAAAGCCATAAAAAGTGAACAGAGTACCGACTGCCAATGGTATTACATCACTGTTTGCGTGCGAACTCTGTAGCCCTTACTTTGAAGTTTAAAGTGCCCTCAACCCTTTTGCAATTTTTATATATATGAAACTTTGAAAGGTTTTGAGTAGTTCTGCGAAGAAATTTTTGGCTTACAGAGGATACTCTATGTTCTATATGCTTGTTTGAAATGGTGAAAATGTGACCTCTCCTGACCCATTACCGTGTAAGAAAAAGCCTGGGTCGATTCCCTATCTTACGTCATCCAATTCATTCCACTTTGCAATAACTTGAATAAATATTTAGCATTTTGTCTAAAATAGCTGTTTTCTTTACTAAAATCTCACAGACTGTGTATATTCTCTATATATCGATGCTGTTGTGATAGAAAGGCGTCATGGACAATAATGCATTAATGAGGTAACGTAGATAGGGAATCGACCCAGGCTTTTTCTTACACGGTCATGGGTCAGGAGAGGTCACATTTTCACCATTTCAAACAAGCCTAGAACATAGAGTATCCTCTGTAAGCCAAAAATGTCTTCGCAGAAGTACTCAAAACCTTTCAAAGTTTCATATATATAAAAATTGCAAAATGGTTGAGGGGCACTTTAACAGTTTGTGTTTGATTTGAATTTCGCGCGGTAAGCAATAAGTAAGGAGCGCTCAAGCGGACTTCAGTTTGTTCACACAATATTTTTACCAATAAAAATTACGAAGTACTGTACTTAAAACGAGTATAAATATATAGATTAATAGGTGAAATATAAGGAGAATGTACAGAGTAATAGTAGCTAAGGCTTTCGAGTTGGCCCCGGCTATAGAGAGCTCATAGTATTCACTCCACAAAGCTAAGGCTGGATGACAAGGTAGAGACTCAGATTTAAGATTCTTTATTAAATACTATTTCAGTACAAAGAATAAACAGAATATTAAGTAAGGAATGCTTATATGAAATGACTAATTTGATTATATATAATTGATATATTGAGGAAATTACAAGTGTGAACGGTGCTTAAAGGAGCTAAGATTTCGAGTTAACCACTGCCACGAAGAAAGTAAAGACTAAGTCTACAATTATAAAATACGATATATACTGAAACTGTGTAAATACAGGTTGGAACGAAAAGTGAGTTATATGATAATTAGATATGGCATCATTATTGGTTATAGTTGAAATTTAAGGAGATGTTTCTTATTGTGTTTTTTAAACTGTGAGTGTCTTTAGAGAGAGACTGTGACAGACTTTATTCCATAACCCAAACCGCACTAACCTAGCCCGAACCATCAGACCAGTTACCCTTACCATCAGACCAGTTACCTTTACCATCTCGAAAACAAGTTCCGAGTTAATACAACTTTCAGTATAGTGGAACTTCCTGTTTATCAGGAATTTTTAAAAACTGCTTTTCATTCCAACTTTTATGTTGTACGGCATGGAATTAAATTGCACTGTAGCGTGTTACGTGCAAGTATTCCAGTGAATAGGGAGTCGAACAAGGATTAGGAGAGATTCCCACGGGGCGAGTTATAAGGTGCTGAGGGATTCAGTTTGAACTGTTTGTTTCCCGTGTTGGCCACGTACGATAGTCCCGAGACGACAGTATACGTGAGGTCATGAAAGCTGAATGATGCACAAACGAAATGCAAATGTATTAGATGGTATTCAAATACTCATGAATAATTCCTGAGCATTTAGTACTATCAGATCAAACAAATGAGTCACGTGCATACATCTTTATTACCTGGTAAAGTCTTTCTAACTGAAAAAGGTTTTGGATTAAGATTTTATCCTTATTAAAGTTCTTCATATAAAGAATTTTAGAGAATAACTATTTACAAAGAATTTTTAAATCAGTTGGCTCATTATGCTGCATTCCTTTGACCAGAATCCGTGAACATTTTCAAAGTCGTTCACTAGTTAACTCGCAGCACGTGTTTTATCACGTGTATAGAGCTCCGGCCAAAAGGTTTAAACATCGGTTCAACATCAGTTCAACATCGGTTCAACATCGGTTCAACATCGGTTCAACATCGGTTCAACATCGGTACGACATTTGTTAAAATCGGTGTTGAAACCGTTGGACATGGCCAGAAAACATTTCCGAGAACAATAGTAGTTTATAAGAATGTTGAACAGATGTTCTCAAACTCATTAATAATTCATGAGATAGTCATCCAATGGAGGAACTGTATATGGTCACATGCATGGGTCTTGATACCGGGTGAAACCCTTGTGTTTGATCATGTTTCCAACCCTAGTGATCAATATTTCTTAATCATCATATTCATGAACCACTAACTAATTACATACTGATAAACTACAAGTAAGGAGCGAAGAAGTAAAGAAATAAAGAATGATATAGAAAGAAAAAGTCTACCTCCACTGGAATTCGAACCACGACCCTTCCGACTGCTTGTACTAACTCTTGTCCACTACTCTACTAGTTAAAATCACTGCCATCAAAAAAGAATCATAAGCCATCTATTGAATAATTAGATACAACAGTCAAATGGTAAACAATACTTGCTAATGAAGTTTGAAAAGAAACGTATGTAAATTGTCGGTTTTGCATTCGCATGAGAAGACATGTCAAACACTCATTGTTCGTCTTTCATCAGGGGATTCCAAATATTTCGAAAACAATAAAACCCTCGAGGCTACGCCTCTCGGGTCTCATTTGTTTTCTCGATATTTGGAACCCCTGATGAAAGACTCCAATTCGTGTTTGACATAGTTCTTGAAACCTTTTGTTCTCGCCGTGAATGTTGTAGAGATGTTGAAACCGTTTGACACTTAATTCTGCTCATTTCTTATATATATATAATCAGAATAAAGGTGAAAGAGAAAATATGTGCCCTGAGTGGGATTTGACCCCCGGGCCCCGGGATACTTGTCCGCTGTCAGTGTTACCACTACACCATCAGGACCAACCACGCTGGCAACGCAGCCAGTTGATGATGTCATTGTGGAACGTAACCGTGGGTACTCTCGGCATTTTCTCTTTCTGGGTCGAGATGGGAAAGCCTCTAACTTTAAACTAGCTTTCAACCTAAGGATCATACTGATTCACAGGCGGACAGATAAAGCTGACCTAGGCCAACTTAGGAACACTAGGTTTAAAGGATCCCGATGGATTCAGGCTTATTTAATAAACACATATAAACAGCATAAAGAAGAAACCCATCTCTATATATAAATAATCAGAATAAAGGTGAAAGAGAAAATATGTGCCCTGAGTGCATGGGATTTGAACCCACGGCCTCGGCATACTAGTCCGCTGTGTTACCACTACACCATCCTGAGGACCAACCACGCTGGCAACGCAACCAGTTGATGGTGTCATTGTGGACGTATTAACCGTGGGTACTCCCGGCATTTTCTCTTTCTGGGTCGAGATGGCAAAGCTAGCTTTAAACTAGCTTTCAACCTAAGGATCATACTGATTCACAGGCGAAAAGACAAAGCTGACCTAGGCCAACTTGGTCAGCTATATATATGAAGAATTTACGAGAGTACAACCGGCAACTTCTCACAGTTCCATATATTAAAAAAACGTTTCGGCATTCAGCCTTCATCAGTTAAAAAGAGTAAAGTAAAAAAATTACATAAGGTTCAGTGCTATATATACAGAAAGCTAATACAATAGTGTTTTTATTTTATGTTGAATTAAAGAAATTACTGTTCCTCAAATAAATACAATAGAATTAAAATTCAATGTGAGCAGCCGTAACCCAAACAGTTATGTATATCGCAAAGGGAACAGTAATTTATTTTATTCAACACCTTTTTTAAACACTATTGTATTAGCTTTCTGACTAGCTCTAAATACCATAAATTCAGTTAGCTAAACTTACAAACATCCTCTTCATATACATGCATCAGGAGTTCCGGACTTCCGGTTGGATCACACTGCATTCTGGGTAGGTGGGCTCAGAAAAGTGGGCATCAACTTCCAGAGCGGCCATATTGGATTTGAGCGCAGTCAACTTGGAAACTTTATTAATCCCGTTCTAAAGCTTAAACATCGACTTAGAACTCCCAACTGAAGAATCTGTAAAGGTAAGATATTCCGTGTATTAGGTAGTAAGTTTTTGAACTTGCAAAGGAGCAAAAATTGACTGCACTCAAATCCAATATGGCCGATCTAGAAGTTGATGCCCACTTTTCTGAGCCCACCTACCCAGAATGCAGTGTGATCCAACCGGAAGTCCGGAACTCCTGATGCATGTATTGTGCCGTAGTGAAAAAATTAGAGTCTGCCGTCATGTAACGGATCACACCTCAACACTTATTGACCATATCTATACCAACACACCTCTATCCCAGATTACTTCGATCAGGAATTGCTACTGTTGACATATCTGATCACCTGCCAATATTCTGCATAGTTCGAACTCAAGTGGATAAAACTAGTCACAAACAATATTATCGAGATTATTCTAAATTTAATAAGGATCAATATTTGGCTGATATAAATTTAACAAGAGCCCATCTGGGCTTTCACTCGGGCCACATGAGATTGAAGATGAAATTACACTTTCATTGAAATCCTCTATTAATAACCGAAGGGAAGAATTATTAGCTGAATTTAGCAGTCTTTAGGAGTGGCTGGTAGCGCGGTGACATTCATTCTCTGCTCCCCTAGTATATATATGTAATTTAATATTTTTGTTTTTCTCGTGTATGTAAATTAAAGAAGTTGACCTCTACTTATTCACGCTTATAGCGGAGAGCGGTAATTACGTCACAAGTCTAGACCCCCCGCCAAGACTCAGACAAACAAACCGCTTTTCTTGTATCAACTTACAAGAATTGACTAGCACTTCAGTTCGTCCTCTGTCTATTCTACCAGAAATGACTGCTATCCTGGACCATATTTTGAAAGAGAACCTGATGATTATACTGTCGAACAGCTTAAACTTTGGCTGAAATACAGAGGATTGAAACAAAGCGACAAACGTCGATCTTGTCAAGCGAGTTTTGCATCTTCGCTGGCCAACCAACGAGACATGCTTACTATATAGACTGTCAAGTCCTATTTAAACTGTATCCCAAACTCATCTTTTCCCATGCAATATCGTTGTAAGACTTCACCTAAACATTGAAAAGTTACAAAGGTCAGGTTTTCCTGTATTAAGGCAAAAACAAAAGAATGTAGCCGCGTGCCGAGTGCAATCGTCTTCTTCAATAAAACTCATCGGAGACCAAAGCTGTTATGGCTGGAAGAGCATATACATTAAAACGATGAACTGATAGCATCCTAAAATTCGGCAATCTTGCTTATGTTGGTGTGCTCTTTCAAACCATTATATTATTGTTTGCATTTATCGAGTTTTCAAATTTAATACCTGCAGCTCCGAAAGAAATTAACTTCATTTGTGCTCAGAAAATAAATCAAAGCATTGTAGATGTACTGTAGACGAGGTTTTGCTTCCAAAATTTATTTAGAATCCACTGATAAATTCAAGTAAACTTAATGGTTGAACAGTAGTTCCTTCTCATTGTTTACTGGATACATATAGTCAGGGTTTCAGTAATTTATAGCCACTTACGTTTCATTGCCAGACCTAGTCTCGTTGTTCTGTGCTTTTAAGGTCTCTTGTACAAACATTTATCCAATGCTGACATTTCTCACTGAATTTGCTGTAAAGGTTTTGGAACAGAAAAGCTCCTCCTGTGAGTGATCAAAAAGGCCGAGAAAAGATGAGAAACCTGATCTACTAGCGGTCAGTACCGATCGATGCTTCATTCTCCGAGACATATCTCTTTGAGCGCCGGATTTATGAAGGTTTTTCACATCTAGAGTCACTCTTACATCTCCCCCAGCAACAATGCTTGGTTTAGTCACCATTACTAATATGACTAGGAATCTTACTGAAGCAGCTGAAGGCATTGATTCTTTTTTTTTATCGAAAAAAATACGAATTCGGTCCTAATTTAGTCTGCTGTTCTGCAGGTTCAGAGTACTAATAGATGAGTGTCTCAAATGTATGTTTATATTTGTCCCATATTATAAGTTGTATCCTGTCCACCTATGATGGAGCTATCACTGTATTTCTCTACTGTTCTTTCTACCCTGCGGCTCTTTGATCGCGTCCATATCGGTATTTGTTGGACTAAAGATTATTAACTGAAATGCCCGTTTTGTTTATCTCTATTTAAAAGCTTTTACCCTCCTTCCCAAAACTGCAGTCTGCTCATTATATTACAGAACTATAAAGGGAACTGTTGGAAGCCTTTAATTTCTCGAACCTAAACCTCGGCCGTGAGAGGAGTCTTGTTTACCGTGAAAGTTGAATAACTGCTTCGGTCATCATATTCTGTGCTGAGTGTTTATTACCTACGAAACGTACCTCAAACAAGAGCGCCAGTTGAAATATCCTGAGCCTGTTGGAAGGCTTTCGCACGAGTGAACTTAAATAAAACATTAAACTGCTTACATTTGAGAGATGGGACTCCAAATTTGAGAGAAAATTCCTCGCGCCGTCGTCCACCATCTTGATTTACTGTATTTAATTATGTAAATAAATTAACCTGGCGATTGTTGCGTGACCAGCACAATGCAATCTGATTGGTGTGAATTTGACCTTTAACGCATGCGCAGAAATTTTGCTACATGAAACAAAAAAAACAAAATAAATAAATAATAATAACGGCTTGCAGATTTAGACTCGGTGCTGCCACAGGCAGCCCGAGTAATAAATTGGGAAGAGGTCTTAGATGTAAGAAAGGATTTAAATGAAAAAACACATGATGCAATTAATGCCATAATGACTACTGTTAATAAACATGCCCCAATGAAACAGGCCTCTAATTCAAAACAAAAAGAACTTAATAAACCTTGGCTTACAGCTTGCATACTTAAATCAATAAAAAGGAAGCAAAAAATGTATCGCACACATTTTAATAGCAAAGACCCACAGAAAACTAGGGAATATAAGCAATATGCAAATATACTCACACATTTGAAAGATAAAAGCAAAAAAGACTACTATTCCAACCAATTTTTTAAACATAAAGATAATCTTAAACATACTTGGAAACTAATTGGTACTCTTATTAAACGTAAAACAAAAGGACAGTTCTTACCCATTAGAATTGTTCATAATAATAAAACTGTGACCCAACAAGCTGATATTGCAGAACATTTCAATCACTACTTTGTTAATATTGGTCCAACTTTAGCAAGCAAGATTAGAAATAATGATTATGTCAATCCCACACAATATATAAACAATTCTCCATCCTCTAGTACACTAAATGAAAATAAAGCATATATAAATATCCCAAATAAATTTATTAAACTGGCAAGTGAACCATTATCTGTTCCTTTTACAAAAATCTTCAATGAATCAATTCTAACAGGGACAGTACCAAATCTCGAGAGTAACCCCGATATTCAAAAGTGGCTGTGCAACAGAATTAGGTAATTATAGACCTAGCTATAGCAATTATTTCATCATTCAGTAAAGTTCTGGAAAAACTGGTATATGACCAACTGATGTTCTTCCTTGAAAAATATAATATACTATTTAACTGTCAGTTTCGCTTTAGGAAAGGCTACTCTACAGAATATGCAATACTTGAAACTATAGAAAACCTGAAGACGGCTATAGATGAAAACAGAATAACTTGTGGTATATTCTTAGATTTTTCAAAGGCATTTGATACGATTAACCATGATATTTTATTGGCAAAAATGTATAAATATGGCATTCGTGGCCTACCACATAATTGGTTCTCAAGCTATCTAACAGATCGTAAACAATATGTTAAAATTGATAATACAGAATCTAGTCTAACAAACATAACCTGCGGCATTTCATAAAGATCAACCTTAGGCCCTTTACTTTTTTTATTGTACATAAATGATCTTCCAAACTCCTCTCAAAAACTCCTTTTCAGAATATTCGCCGATGATACCAATATATTCTATTCTTCAAATAACTCTGAAGAACTAGAAAGAGTTATTAATGATAAGCTTGCTAATGTTTTAAAATATTGTGCAGCAAACAAATTATCGATTAATTAAAAAAATATATATATATGCTGATAACCTCCCCTAAGAAGAACCCTAATATAAGAATAACTGCTTGCAATATTGAGCAAAAAAACATATATTAAATATATTGGGTTTTTTATTGACGAACACTTACGATGGGACACGTGCACTCAAATTACACATGTTAATAATAAAATTGCCAAAAATATTGGAATTATTTGTAAGCTGAGATACTATATTTCTATTACTATTCTAAAGCAACTTTATTATACTCTTATCTATTCGTATTTGAGGTATGGCCTAATGACCTGGGGTACTGCTGTTAAGACTAGACTAAGTAAAATTAAAACAAAGCAAAATAAATGTGTTCGCTGCATCTTCTTTGCTAGCAAATTTGATAATGCCACCCCGTACTATAGAATTTTGCAAATTCTAAAACTTGACAATGCCTTTAATCTGAAAATCTCCACTCTTGTTCACAAAATTAAATATGTTAAAACAGGTGTACCATCTGCTTTTTTCGACTTAGTCCCCTCTTTTTCTTCTTCCTATTAATATTAATTCTTCTTCCTATTAATATTAATTCCAGCCGCTTACTACTCAAGCAAACTTGTACAATAGATATTTATGTATTTTCTGTGCTCCAAATATCCTCATAATTTTTTCTTGTGATAGGGGTCAACTAGAAATATGACGAATTGTTCAAGCAAGCAACCGTGAACGACAATCCTGCTGGTGTACGTTGGATCAAACTAGTGATCTAATCGGCTATCAAATAAAAAATAACTATGAAGAAGCAAAGACCGATACAACGTAGAATTTTGAAATTAGTGGTACAATATTTCGGCTGGCCACACCAGCCTTCTTCAGGTACAATGAAGAAAATTTACAATGGTGTGTATTTTTGAACGTGATACTGAGCTGTCATAAAACAGATTACAATATGATAGACCGTAAAAAAATGTTAAGAAGGTGAAAACAGATATCTAGTATGACTCTTCCCGGATGTTAAGGCCATAAGGTTCGAGTACGCTTCTCTGGCCTTACGTATAGAGTCGCTCTTAGAAAATATTTTTTCGATAGGAATAAGTTGCATGTCGTTGGCAGTGTGATTAGGAGAATTAAGAAAATGTTCGGCAACTGTTCGGCAACTGTTGTTCGGCAACAGTTGTACCTAACGCTACTTCAAATTTCTGTTGCATTAACAACTTGAATTCAGACATTTCGGCTGCACTCACAGGAGGACCAAATTGATGCATTAATATTATATATTAGAGACTGTTAGGTGACGGTACGGACGCGGTAACTTTTTCTCTTTATCACTGATTGAAGTCTGAAAATTACCACAGACAACGCAGGCTTTCGTTAAGTGTTATAAACATTAACTTTCAGCTATGGTAGCTTGTTACGGGCATGTAAATGTTTTTTATGAAGATTGTTTTTCTTAATTATGAAGATTTTTTTTCTTCCGGCTATCATGAAGATTTCTTTTCTTAACTATGAAGAATTTTTTCTTTACTATGAATATTTCTTTTCTTAACTATGAAGATTTTTTTCTTAACTATGAGGATTTTTTTTCTCTTAACTATGAAGATTTTTTTTCTTAACTACGCGGAATATTTTTTCTTGGCGGTCACGTGGGCTAGCGCATGGCCTGCCACGTGTCGACAGAGATCATGGCGGCCATTTCTGCTGGTGCAGGCGATGATAAAGTAATGTACCGATCAATTCGAAACATCAACATCCCCCCCCCCCGGTCAACCCCCGGGCATTCGACTCATTTTCGTGCCCGGCGAGTAGGGAATTTGACATCGGTAGCTATTCTTGGGGTGGGGAATTTGACACCGGAAGGGAGGTCTTCGAAAAATATGATAAGCATAAAGTTTTGCTCACGCCGAACGAAAAACATAGTGATTTACTTTCTTACGTTTGCGGCGTTCTCTTGTAAACGTAAACTTTGGGATTTTCACGTTGTGTTTTCCAGACAACGGTTGAAATGTAGGCGACTGCGTGCATTTTCACGTGCAGTTATTGTATTTTGTATTGCTTTATGCCGTCTTCCTAGACGTTGCCGTCCTGATTGCGTAAAGTCCCTAGTAACACTTTATCGCGCGATAGTAACTACAGGCAGTATCGCGCGATATTCTTTCATAAATTTGTGTTTGTGGATGGCCCTTATAGGGCTCCGTAGGTCACTTTAGACAAAATTCTGATTTTTTAATAGACTGGCTTAAAAACAAAGGGACTCTAAAAGCTTTGTGCTGTATTTGAAGGTATTAAAATATAAATGTACATTGCTTATATACGAATATTTAAACTGTCTGTTAAAAACAAAATGCGGTGTCACAACTAATACTAAGTCCCGGGGGTAGGGGCATTTAATCGCCAAATACGACGATGGGGTAGGGCATTTGAACAACATTTTGGCCCGGGGGACGGGATTTGAACAATCCAAACTCCAAAAATTCAAATGCCCGGAGGTTGCCCGGCGGGGTGATCTTGATGTTTCGAATTGATCGGTACATAAGTTACGTTATTCATGTCCTGCCTTAAGTTAGAGACTGAAAATCCTACCTGGAGATTACCTTTATCGCAAAAGAAAGCTAGTAGTACATAGTGAGACGTGAGCCAGAAAATGGGAACAGGGACAGTGTTATATTACCAGGTCAGCCGGTGTCCTAGTGGATTTTATCCCCCGGATCAAATCCGCTAACGTTTCTATCCCTCGTGGGATCATAATTGATCATATTTTTGGATGTACTGCACGTAGAGATTTGAAACGAACTGATTGTTTGAAAGCTAAACCACTTGCAAATGGCTGCTGATGAGAGGACTTTTTCCACTTGCAAATTAGTTTATAAACTATTGTAAATATGCCATGGTTGTTCGAGGTTGTCAGACTCCAAGGAAGATTGACTAGCATAAATGCTTTTTACCGTACCATTTTGCGAGTTTGCTATCGAGCCCTGCGAGTGCTGTTCAGCAATCACCAGAAACTTTCAATTGAAAATGTTAGTAAGATGACTGCGGGTTGTTTGAAACTGATTTGATTAATAAAAGTGTTTAAATGCCTTGTTTATTATAATAATGAGTTCAATCGCTAGACACCTAGTTGTCTTTACATTTCGTCAAGCGGGGATCAAATCCGCGAGAGGGGATCGAATCCGTTAGATCCGGAGGGATACGTGGGGGATGAAATCCGCTGTGACACCGGCGTAGCGAAATCGGCGATCCATCAATGTACCACATTTTGAATAGTACTAGTCGCGCTCCAGGGATGATTTTGTTTAGTCTCTAACTGAAGGAACACATGAAGATCGTAATTTACTTTGTCATCACCTGCACTATCAGAAATGTAAACTACATTTGAGTAGAGCACGGTCTAGAGTGCGGGAGGTCGGGGAGTTCGAATCCCGGGCCGCGTCCTTGGGCAGTGACGTTTATAAGCCGTTGGCCTTGTCTCCTTCTACTTCTAATCAGTATTTGAAGGGGACGTAAAAGATCCTGTTGTACTACTCGAAAAAGAGAAGGGGATTGTCACCCGGTACAGCAGCCTGGCCATTGCACTAACCACACACTCAACATTGTAAACTGCGTGCTGCCATTAGCGCCGTAAAAGCAGTCCGAAAACGTTCACTAACGGGATAGGTCAGTAATATGTGAAGCGTCACTGACGAGACTGTGGTGATATGGCGCTATATAAATGGCCATTATTATTATTATTATTATTATTATTACAAGTGGATACCACAAACGATAATCAGACACAATACTGAAAATGTAAAATAATTATTATTTCGGTCTCACCCTCCTCCGAGCCCAGCCCCCAACCTTCCCCCCTCCCCCCCCCCCCCCGATAAAATAAAAAATAAAAATTTCAGCTCTACACCAAATACCACTTTAGATAACATCAATAATATTGTGTTTCTTTATCTCCTGTTATTATTCATTTTATTATATCTACTATATTACACAAGTGGATACCACAAACGATAATCAGACACAATACTGAAAATGTAAAATAATTATTATATCAGTCTCACCCTCCTCCGAGCCCAGCCCCCAACCTTCCCCCCTTCCCCCCCGATAAAATTCTAATTCATAAAACATCAATTGCGTTTGTTTATCTGTTGTTATTATTCATTTTATTATTTCTCTTATATTACAGAAGTGGGTACCGCTAACGATAATCATACAATGGTTTCCACCTCTCCCCCTTATTTTTGTAAGCTTCGCAGATCTTACACAAAATTCGCAATCGATATGGTTTATTAGTCATGTTTCAGTAGTACCAAGACTATGATTTTGATACTGCAACTTTATTCAATCCCTTTCTAATGGGCCATGGGGGAGGGTACTACTATTAACAGGAAATGCATATGCTTTTCCACCCCTCTCCCCTCAGTTTTGTAAGGTTCGCAGATCTTACCCAAAATTTGAAAAAATGAGTTGCGCTTGTCGTGTTTAGTACCAATGGATAGATCTTTTCGAGATAAGCAATATACCTGAAGCCTGGTCCATATTGATTCTACTTTGTTACCGTGCTGATTGACCACATGAGATAGCAAGCGCATGCGCCAATCAGTGCAACGTTTGATAGCCGATCAGGAAAGATTTGCGTTTGTGCACGCAAAATCACAGAAAATACAGCGAATTCAAGCTTTGATTAACCGAAACAGAACTGAAAACTGACAAATTTAATTGGTTTTTGTGGGTCAAACATTGTAAATTTCTCTAGTAATGATTAACTGGGGCTAACTGACAAATGGCCAAAATTTTAACTCTCAACTGACATGTAGACCCCCCCCCCCCCCCCCCCCAGTCAGACCCTTCAAGTTCAGGCAGCGAGCCCCTCTCGTGATAAGATGGAAGCAAATACCGTGCTAGACGACTGGAATGCCGAGTTAGGCAAAGCCACTTCAACGAATGCCAAAGCACGTGCTAGAAAGCACGTCCGCTCGGCTCCTTCCTCAAAGAGAGTCCACGCTAGGGACGAAAGATCACTCAAAATCACAAAAAAGTGATACTGAGAAATCCCCCAAGAAGGGAGAAGGGTTCACAGCGACCACTGTCGTTTAATTTTTCAATTTAATGATACTCTGCTTTTCTCGCGTTCATGTTAATATCCCGACGTAGCTAAATTTAAAAATTGAATAAATTATCAAAAACCAATTGATACAATTGATAACAATTAGTTAATTGAATATCAATTGTATCAGCAATTGATAACAACAGAATTTCACTCAGATTTTGGCAATTAACGTATCAATTGATATCAATTTGTATCAATTATTCTGAAATGTGAGATGAGATGTTATTACCACAAATGTAAAACCGATAATTCTTAGATCAGTATATTTTAAAACCGTGACTCCATCTACGAAAAACAAACACTGACTATTTTGTGGCCATAATATTAACACAGAATATTGCCTTCAGCGCCATACTCATCACAAGCAGCACATTTCCCCCTTTCGCGGCAAATGGAGTAAAATATTATTTACATTTGTTCATGCAACACGTGCCATGCGCATATACGCCATGCGCATATGTGTTAATAGTCAGTTAATGTCAAACACGTGTTCGTTATCTCATCAACTGGCGGGAAATAGGCCGTATGTGTGCTAGTAGCCCGGTAGTAGTCAGGGTAGTTTAATATTTGGGAACCAAGCCACGACAATGTCAGTAAAGGGATTAGAAACTAACACAGACTCAAACCGAGATTGTCCACACGAAACAATAGTAGACCTTAACGTTCAATGTGTTGTCAAGGATACCACGAATGTCAATTTCACGTAAACGTAGGAGAGGAATTTGTAGCTTTAAAGAAGCATGGTCCCAAAGGTAAAGCTTTTCGACTATCAAACAGTAGAGGTCAACTTGGACATCTACAGAGTTAGCTTGTAGCCCCGTTGTGGACTTAACAGGATTCTGATTCTGATTAGTTATCAATTGCTTATCAATTATTATCAATTGTTATCAATTGCTTATCAATTATTATCAATTTTTGTCACTCACTTTTTGGCTATCAGTTGTCGTCAATTGCTGATATCAATTGATACTCAATTAACTAATTGATATCAATTATTATCAATTGAAACAATTATCAATTTTATCAATTAGCTACGTCGGGTAATATAAAAGTGGACAAATGTTCAAAATGCTAACCGATGGGCGAGATCAGGGCTGCTTTTAATATTTTTCATAAATGATTTGAAGTATGATAAGATAAAAAGAATAATGTATGCTTGTTACTAAGCCAGTGTTGATAATAAGTTTGCGTGCAGAAGCTAAATACTTCTTAAGGCTAAATTATATTGTGATCTATATCCAAGCAACCAATGTTTTGCGAAATATTGTAAAACTGCAGGGACCAAGGGACGAAGTATAATACCGGCCATGATCACCTTGGAAAGATCTAATCAGCGAAAACGTGTAAACAATAACAACGAAGAAAGGCTGATTATACGGTAATGGGTAAGTTCATATAAATTACCCAATACCGTATAATCAGCCTTTCTTAGTTGTTAATGTTTTGCGACTGAATTTACTTAATTTCAGCTGGCCAGAAGGAGATACATCTTTTCGAGATATACAGTCTAGTCTGATGTAGTCTGCCTCAAAGCTGGTCGATATTTATACAGATTAAAGATACTCTGCTTGTTTCAAGTTCATCGTGAGAGAAAATGATACATGCAAGTGTTAGAAAAAGCTTTCGAGTCTCTGGCCTCGCTTGTTCAAGTCACTTGAATGACATTCCAGACAACACATTGGCTAACCATGGCAAGGGAATGTCATTAATAAATCAAGGGCATAAATAGGGACAGTTCAGGCCTTTCTATTTCACTTCAAAAATTAAGCTTCTCAAGAATAACGAAGAAAAGGACAAGCTAAAGGTGAATTGACTCAAAATAATTATTGCATCAAATACTTCAGAAGTAAATTCATGTATATCGTTAAATAGGATTCGAAGAACTGGTTGTTTTTCCTATAAGACAAGTGTTCTAGACGGCTGACATTTTCATCTTATACTTTCCATGACGTCGTATATTCTGTCTACGTTACCCCTATATCTCTAAAATGTTCGCTAGAATCGCACTCTCTTGACCAATTTAAAAACTGTATTGAAATTTCTAAGTATACGATTTTTGCCAGCACGTGGAAAGAACGAGGCCTCATTTAGTTAACATTTCTCGACGAGTTGGAATACTAGAATCACTAAAGTGAACTGAATATCGAATTAGAACACGTTTAGCTTTGAAGGCGATTTCAAAGGGAACCTGTGGTTGGGTGCTTTCAAAACGGCCTTGAGAATACCAAATTTACGGAACGTTATCTTAAGAAGTCGACTACTTTCCTAGATCTAGAATATATATAAGCCCAAAATGTACCCTTCCTATTTTTGTCCTGTTTCATCGAGAATTAAAATGCCGAACTTTTTCGGAAGGCAAAGTTATACCTTATACCGTGAAAACATGATTTAAAGAAATGAAATATGGAAAAACAGTACATGTTCTACTGCACTAAACACTCTTTTATAGAACCCTGAAATCATGGTCTAAAGAAATGAAATATAGAAAAAGATTACATACTTTAACCGAACTAAATACACCGTCCCGTAGGACAATGAGATGACGGTCTAAAGAACTGAAAAATAGAAGAACATATACACTCTGCTTCCTCCACTCTGAGCAGAGTCTCTGCAGCCGGTCGCATCCATACCGGTTCACCCGTATGAGGTTCTGATATGTTATCACCGTGATTCAACTGCGATTTTACAGCTCAAATGGGAGGCTTCAATCTTCCATGTGGGAAGCATTTAATAGATGGATCTCAAGTGGAGATTGACTATCAAATTAATAGTACTCTCAAAGAAATGAAGAATTAATATCAGAGTTTTAAGTTAATAAGTAATAGATTGACATCCAATTTATTTGCTAATCAACCGATATGCTCTCAAGTAGATATCGAAGAAATTTAGTGTGCGTATGAATTTGTTTCCTATCATCTCCATATGCTTTCAAGTGGATATCAAAGAAATTGAGTGCGTCAGTACTTTGTTTGCTATCGGTCCGATATGATCTCAAGTGTGGATATCCAAATTTAACATAATTCAGGTCAACTGCGTGCATATTGCTGAAATGGGAGTGGATATAAAAAAATGTGGCAAGAAAATATGTCGCCGCATGGCCCTGGATTTGACTTTTCAACAAAATGTTAAAATTCGAGCTCTACTGCAAAATCTACTTCAGAAAACATCAATTGCGTTCCTTTTACCGTTGTTATTATTAATGTTATTATATCAAATATGCTAAATACAGTGGCCACTTGATTTTTAAGAAAAAAACACAAGTTCAAATGAGTTCTGATCAATCTAGTTCTAACATAGGATAAAAGGAAAATGAATAGCGAAGTGTCCAGAAGCAAAATGAGATCCCATCTCTGCTCTCCCCTACCCCCTCACGGGCGCTGTAGGAATTGGAAGCAGAGTCTCTGCAGAGTCTCACCCATACCGGTCCACCGTATGAGGTTCTCATATTAGATCACCCTTCAGCGGACCTTTTATAGCCAAAATTGGAGGCTTCAATCATCCATGTGGGAGAAATTAATAGATGGACACGAAAGTTGTTTAATATCAACCCGATATATTCGTGAATGGATATGTAAGAAATGATAAGGTAATAAGTAATAGATGGGCATCTCAAGTGACATATGCTTTTCCACCCCTCCCCCCTCAGTTTTGCAAGGTTCGCAGATGTTACTCCAAATTTGCAACCAATATGTTGTGTTCATCGTGTTTAGTACCAAAACTATGATTTTTAAGCTGCAACTTCATTAAAGCCAATTCTAATGGGGAGGGCACCGTTATTAACAGGAAATGCATAGGCTTTTCCACCCCTCTCCCCTCAGTTTTGCAGGGTTCGCATATCTTAACCCAAATTTGCAAACACCATGTTTTTTTCGTGGTATTGAGTACCAACACTATAATTTTAGCGCTGCAACTTTATTGGTCCTTGCATTCAGTACATTACATTAAATGAAACTCTCCCAGCATGCTTTTCGCCAAAACGGAAAGGGCGATGGATTTTTACGGGTAGAAGAGAACATCGTAGAGACATGGGGTTTTCACCAAAATGGAAACCATACAAAACTGCAGGGGGTCTTCTTAATTTGGTAGATATTGAAGTTCAGGGGGGGGGGGGGGGAATGACAGGCGAAATAAAATTTGAAAACGGCTTAACCCCCCCTGAACTTCATTTGCGCGAGTTTTACATAAAAAAATTATCTCCCAGGATGAAAGTACACCAGATAGGCTGGTTAGAATTTTCCCCAGCTATGCGCAACATAGCTGACATTAAACCATGAATTACAAATATTCCCTATCCCACCCCCCTGGAAATGGTATAGCCATTTCTTTTTGCAACATGACTCGGGAATGTCATTCATGACAAAACTGATCGGTTCCTAAATGTTCAAGTTCAATACCGAAAGACAGAATTAACGTTAAACAGCTGCCCAGGCCCCGCTCGGCCAAGCAAAAGCGAGAAAAACCGCCTTAACCCCCCCTGAACTTAATTTGCGCGAGTAATACATCAAAATTTTGTTCTAGTTGGACGAAACTACGTAGGATAGGCTGGAACGAACACCGCCGCCTTAAAGACCGCTTTAACGAACACCGCCGTACAGTAGATAATCCTTCTAACACATCCAAGCCTACTGCCGTTTCAGAACATTTTCTAACTAACAATCATTCACCTACTGATATGCAGCTAATTCCACTAGAACTTGTTTTTTTCTCAGCGAGACAGTATACGCAAAGCGCGAGAAGCGTATCTTATCGATAGAGGTCAAACTCTTGAACCTCTAGGTATGAATAAACGTGATGAAACTTAACTCGTATTTCACAATCATCATCACGTCACTTATTTTTTGTTTCATATTATATGTCACTCTCCACCTTCTTTTCATTGGTCTATATATGTTTTATCATAAGATTGTGCAATTTATAATTCATGTATTATTTCGTAAAGGTTCTAGTTTGTTGGATACATTGTAAGCCTCTTTCCCCGAAGGCCGATCGAAATATTGGAAGAAAAACTCTCTACCGTTGAATCAGCCTTTCCTTTCTTGTCTAATTATTTCTATGATTATCGTTAGGAATTAGTAACTAGTAGATACCGCTAACGATAATCCAACATGCGTGTTAGATGTTAGCTACGTCATAGCGCGTCTTGGGTAGTGCCATGCAACTTGCATGGTAGTGATCCTGGATGTATGGTTATTTTCCACCTACTAAGGCTCAACTGGAATTTTGGAGCACTTCTCGTGGAAATAAGTGGCCTAAACATCCGCCAAAAAAGTTTCTCCTTGAAATGATTGTTATTTTCCATCCAAGTGCATTGAATGTCATCACAAGCTCGCGAACCGACAGCCATCCGCAGTTCATGCCGCATGGCAGTCATCGCGTCGAGTACAGAAACCATGGTTTTAACTCTGCCACATCACTTCATCCATTGTGATTTGAAGCTGCAACCTCATTCTAGCCACTTCTAAATGTATTAACAGGAAAGGCATGGGATTTTCCACCCCTCCCCCCTCAGTTTGCAAGGTTCGCATTTCTTACCCCACATTTGCAACCAATATGTTGTGTTCGTCGTGTTTACTACCAACACTATGATTTTAGCGCTGCAACTTCATTCAAGCCATTTCTAATGGGGAGGGCACCGTTATTAACAGGAAATGCATAGGATTTTCCACCCGCTCCCCCCTCAGTTTTGCAAGGTTCGCATTTCTTACCCCAAATTTGCAACCATATGTTGTGTTCGTCGTGTTTACTACCTAATCTAAGATTTTAACGCTGCAACGTTATTTAATCCAGTTCTGGACTCGGGAATAGCAAATGAACTGTCCCAGCATGCTTTGCGGCCAAAACGGAAAGGGCGATGGATTTTTACGGGTAGAAAGGAACGTCATAGAGACAAGGGGTTTTCACCAAAATGTTACCCATGGAAAACTGCAGGGGGTCTTCTTCATTTGGTTGACATTAAAGTTCAGGGGGGGAAATGACAGGCAAAATAACATTTCAAAATGGCTTAACCCCCCCCCCCCCCCGAACTTCAGTTTGCGCGAAGGTTACATCAAAAAATTAATCTAGTTGGATGAAATTACATATGATAGGCTAGTTTTACTTCCCGTTAACATAGCGCAAACATCCAAACATTAACACGTCCAAGCTATAAATTACAATTATTCCCTACCCCACTCCCCCTGGAAATAGTATACCCATTTGTGTTAGCAAAATGTCTCCGGAATGTCATTCATGACAAAACTGATCGGTTTCTAAGTTTTCACGTCAACACCGAAACACAGAATTGACGTTAACCAGTTGCCCAGGCCCCGCTCGGCCAAGCAAAATGCGAGAAAAAACGCCTTAACCCCCCCTGAAATTCATTTTGCGCGAATTAGTACGCAAAATGTCATCTAGTTGAGTTTTTATGCCAGCAACTAGGAGCTAGATACCGAACATTAATTAATTAATTAATTATTTAATGATTGTATTATTTCTATGTTTATCGTTAGGAATTATTATTATTATTATTTAACGAGCTTTGGGAGCCGTTCACTGGCCCATGATGCGAGCAGTTGACAGTGATCAGTGGCATGTGCTTCACCGATTTTCCAAAAGGCAACACAATCGGCTTTCGCAGAGTATCAGCAATATTATAATTATTCCGTTTCTTATATTTATACTGAGGCAGACATAGCAGAAGTGACTTAGTTTTACGGTGAAAACTTAGCATTTTGAACGCAAGTTTGTGCCCGGCTATGCAGTTAGCTTGCAAAACGGAGTTTAATAACGATACACATTTTTAAACTTCTTAATAATTTACAATGTATATGTGCATTCAAGGAGCATTGAGTTCCGAGGTTTTCGTAGCGTTCATGTTCTGTTACTACTGTAAAAATCGAACTCGTTTGCTAGGTGGACGGCACCGGTTGCACATCTATGAATCCTCATTTGGGATGTCTTGTAATATTTCAAAGCCGACAATGAGGACTGAACGGGATTTGACATCTCATGCTCATTAATTATTTGGGAGGCAACTTGTTTGTTACTGAAGATTGATCCATTCTACTATTTCTAGTAATGAAGTAGCTTTTGTTTCTCGCCCTTTGGGATTTGTTGAGACTGGAGTACGTGAATTATAATATCAAATTCAGAATTTAGTTTGTACAGTTGTGAGACAACGCCGGGAAGTCAGCATGGCTTGTCGTGAGAGCGACGAGGAAGACTTCCGACCTCTAAAACGTTTTAGGAAAGTGAAAAGCAGCGGGGAAGAAGAAGAAGTGTTAACAAATGCTGTGCCCTTGTCAACCCGTTACAAGAACAACTGGGCAGTGAATGGAGGCAGACAAGAGAGAACGAAGTTGCCGCTTTGGAGGCCACAAGCTTGAACATACCGCTAGAAAGCATAGAAAACCTTGATGTTGAGATGTGCCGAGAATTCGAACACATCACGATCCTTGAAACCCCGAGAAAGTACTCCCAGAACTCCCAGGAGTACATTCAACCAATTTTTTTCCAGTCCAAGGACTGAATTAATTTTGTTCCAGTCCAAGGTCTGGATCAAAATTAATTCAGGCCTTGGACTGGAAAGAAATTGGTTGAATGTACTCCTGGGCGTTCTGGGTGTACTTTCCGGGGTTTCAAGGGTCGTCATGTGATCGAATTCTGGGCACATGGTTGGCTGGTTACCTCATGAATAATTAATGAGTATGAGATCCATACTTCTTATATTTTGGCAGCTATAGTGGAACCAATTACCACATGACTCACACAATATCATATCGTCGTAGCCCTCTGGAAGGCGGCATGTGCAGTGGACCTCGATGATGGTCTTGACCGCTTGCGGCGCTATTTTCAGGTTCTCCCTTGTGCTCTAGAAGTCTGAGAGTGGGAAAAGTCGGTCGCTAAACCAGGGTACCGGATTACATGTATAACCGAAATCTTAACCGCAGGCCGAGCACCCAACCTGAAAATCATAAGGGAAAACCCAACCTAACCAATCGAACAGGCCCGAGGAACGGGAGCCGATGAGAGGTCACGAGGGCGGTAACGGTGCAAAAGATGGGAACGCGCATCGAGGTCGGCATAAGCGGTGGTAGTCAGCTGAGAAACATCTGAGGCGAGCATATCTGAGGGACCTCCTGGGCGCAGAACTTGTGCCTACATAAGGTAGTATAAGGCCGTATTCTGATTTGACCAACCTACATGTGACATAACATCCACGAGCTGGGCCCCGGAAATGACCAGGGTGATAGCTGAACCGGCTCTGAAACTATGCAGTGTTTCGCCCTTATTAAGGCCCGCCTAATTCAAGTATAGCTTCAAACGTGATTCGGCTGCAGAACTTACGAAAGGAGCGTTTTTGACTTGCCCTTACGGTGTCGCCGGCCGAAAGAGGAATCCTAAGGTGAAGTCCATGGCAAGTTCTGTTACTATGGCCATGCATGTACAGTTCTATTGCACACACTGGTCGAACAGACGGATTTAAATGGGACGAATGCCGAACATATTGGAAGAACCGTCACGGAGAGTCTTTCCCCAAACGTGGTTAAAGAGCATACCTCCATCATCGGGAAAGCGTAAAATCTCTTGACTCTTAACCTGGCCTAAATCGGCGCCCCTATTGGCGCTAAAAAGAGAGTCTTGAAGAAGGCTTGGTCTCGCGCAAGAATGAAGAGTTGGAAAGGGGTAATGTTAGGTGTAGCCATTCTGCGGTCAATGTGTCTGGTAAGCAACAGAAGTTTGTTGAGGAAAAGCGGGGTAGCCTGTTTAGGGGATATGGGAGCCTGCAACTGTTCCGCAGTGAAAGCTTTGAGGTAGTTTTTGACAACAGAGGATGCAGCAGGATTACAGAGGGAGAGGGCTGCATCCCAGTCGCCCTGTCGACCCGCTTCAAGGAAAATCGCCCGTAATTTTCCTATGTATGAGTCAACCGCGTTGTAGGACAAACGATAAGGTCAGTCACAGGTAAACGATCCTTGTAGACAATGAGGTTTGTGAACTGGAGTCTTGCCATCTTTATCTTTCCATGCTAAGAATCTACAGACGTCTCGAGGAAGAGCATTGAAAATACTTTTTCTTTCTGGGAGGGAAAAAAGAAAATTGAGGAATTCTTCCTTTAGTGATGATTTCTGTCTGGCGTAAGCGGAGTTAACGATGGTCGCTCGCAGGCCATCGAGGCAGCTGTCAATGGCGGACAGGTCATGCGGGGGTATCGCCGGACGGCGAGGAACCGCGGAGAACTTTCGCTGGTAGCCGCACATTTGACAGAATTTAAATGCGTAATCGTTGCCATACCGACAGGATGGACATGAAACAGCCGGGGTGAACAGGTGGGCTACTTGGGGGAGATCCTACGCAAAGACAAACGAAATGTACGCTATGTCACAATAAATGTAATCACTACTTGTGATTAAAGTACATTTAATATCCGTGACCAATGTCCTACCAAAGAATACATCTCGACATCCCTAAGCCGTCGAGAACCTTTAAATGTAATAATGGGAGAAATTCGATTTATAGCCGGGCAGAGCGAAACACCGTGTATACTTAAGCTGCTAGTTGGGGATACGAAAAACCCAGGTCCCACGGCAAGGGCCGTTGTGAGGAGAAGCGCGAGGAAGATGGGATTAAAAGGCAGTCACAAGCCGGCACCCTTGTGGACAAGGATAAACAGAGACCCTGTGGCTGCGCAAGGGAGTGGCCACCAAAACCGTCTGGGATGCAAATCTGGGACGACGATAGTAAATGCAATAGAATGAGAAACAAGAAAATTAAAGACTCTAGGCAGATAGGAGGGAAAACGTAAGGATTGCGGAACAATTCAGCCGGGTGGCTGGCCGGCCTCTGATCGAAGAGGTTAATAGTTGCGCATGAAGGAATAGGGTATGGAGCGAAAAAGGGAAGAGACTTACCCGCGTAATCTTCCTGCACATTAGAGGGAAGGACCATAAGATCCACTGAATGACTAGAAACGCCCCCAAATGAGGCCTGAATAATTACCCGCAGAGAGAGCTTGGAGTCAGCGAGAGAGAGACGTCGGGAAGGGCTATCTGCTACGTTATCCCGCGAACGAACATAGAAGAGGTGTAATACGGTATTGAAGGAAAGCGTAACTCTGAAGACCTCCTTCAGAGCTTGTAACAGGGCATGTGACCTGTAGGCTTCGTTATTCCAGGCTTTGATCAGTACTTGGCTGTCAACAAAAACATCTACCCAGCGGTCGCTGATATGAAGATGAAAAGACACAAGTGCGTTAGCCAAGGCAAACGTTTCTTTGGCGGCGATATCGAGAGTAAAAAATGAATTATCCCAGTAGTCGGAAATGACTAATGAGATAGCATCCGAACTGAGAACTGCACCCCAGCCAAATAAAGAGGCGTCGGTGAACAGAATAATACGAGTGCTGTTCTGAACCCCAAGGAAGGTAACCCTCCCAGGTGTCGAGGAAAAGCCAGCTTTCCAATTCGGTACGCAAGGATCCTTCAAGCAGAAGGGGCCTAGAAGTGCGAGTAGCGCGGGAAATGGCTAGGTTAATCTCGTTAGTGAATAAGCGGGCGCCTGGAATGGCTAGAGACAAGGAAACGCACTTACCAGATAGTTTTGTAGTGTGGGCAAATCAATAGTGCGAGAAGCTAAAGCTGTTCGTAAAACGGCGAGAAACCTAGCTTTCTTTTTGGGCCGGACGAGGGTGAAAGCTTGCCGGGTAGAATCACACACGAAACCAATATACGTCGATCCAAGATATCTTGTGAACTTGGATGCTCATAGGATCAAAGTCCCTGGTAACCTCCCATGTGTGAAAAAGATCAGACTTAAGGCGTTTGTTAGGTGGCTGTAAGAGAAAGAAAAACAAATGTCGGGCATAAAGGGAAGCCCAGGGAAATGACGTACAGCCAATGTAAAAGTCTATGAAACAAGTCTCCGCGCAAGAAGTGATTTGTTCTAAATTCAAATACAATTGAAGTAATGATACCTAATTCGAATTTTGTGCGTGTATGTTTGCGTTACTACCTGGTACAATTTGCCATTATAATAGGGTTCAGTAACAAGGGTTCTGAAGATAAGTCTCCGTCCAAACACCTGCCCCAAAAATGTCCATAGCCTCGAAATACGCCCACCCTTATCCTCCGAATCGCTAACCTTAAACCGTCACTACCGAGTACGATAGAATAAACGTTGGAAGTTATAGTTGCATAAATCTGCTACCATATAGGCTTTCGTTGTGCGTTACGTTGTGTGAAATGCTAAATTAAATCTGTCCAGAACCGATATTCCGATAAGTAGTTTAGCTTGAATGGCTCTGTTGGGTCACCCGCTGTCGCTATCTTGGATGGACTATACCGCCAGGTAAACATAATCGGACTGACAGCTAGCAACTATATCAGAGATGTGAACCCATTCCGATTATAATGTATCCCAATCTGATTATAATCGGGGTCTGACTAATTTAGCGCGCCTAAAGTAATGTAGCGACCATGCAGAAACCAAAGGGGAAGCAATAAAACAACAGGACAATGCTCAAATATATTTATTGGATTGATATGTGGTCGAAGCCAGCTACATGAAATTTAGCGCTGAGAACCGCGACCACGATCTGGCTGTGGGAATCTATATGAGCGATAACGACCGACAGGGGCATCCTGGCTCTGTCGCCTGAAGCACATGTTAGCTCTGTGTCCGGGGATACCACAGAAATAGCATACAAGCTGACGACTCCGTCCAGCAGGCGGGCTGATAGAGAACGCCTGAGGGCACTTGGAAAGAAAAGCCTTATCTACCTTATTAACAGATTCGAGGATTTTGCCATAATCTTTATCGCTAATAAGAGAGACGGTGACGTACGCTTTAAATCTTCTCCCTGAGCAACTGGGTCGCTAAGACGAAGTAGGACTTGTCGTTGCGGGCCTGCGAGGCGGTGGCAGACAGCGTCTCGAACTTCTCAAGGGCCGCATACTTGTCAAAATCATCCAATGGTCGACTGGCATACTTGATAAGTGATGCATGACACCAAGGCGTCGACATTGTCGCCCGCCTGGGCATCTTCTAAGGTCTTTATTCTAGCCAAAAGGGCATCCATGGCATTGGCCTAACAAAGGAAAGCAGCGTTCAGGTTACAAACCGAAAAGCCCAAATATAATCAAGCGAAAAATGCAAAGTATATCAAGAAAACGTTGCTGAGTACCACAGTAGCTGCTGAATAGTACAGATAACTCACGCATAAAATACCTGACGCTGCTGCTAGTAATGCGGCCGGTAATGGAAGAGTTGAAAGGGACGACCATAAAAGTGCTTGGAAATTAGTATAACGGTGTACTCTACCCGGTAGGTATAGAAGAGGGTGCCCCTACTAAAAGTGCTATGAATGAGACTATATAGGGAGAGAATACAAATTACGACCTTAAATTTAAAATAAAAATGCTAAATAAATAATAAATACAATAAATATAAACGTAAGACTGCCTGACAAGGGAAACAGGAAAAGAATAGGAAGAGCAAAGCAAAACAAAATAGAGTATATAAAATAAAATTCAGAAATAACATGAAAATAAAAGAAGCCAGAATGAGCACAAAACAAAAAAACCGGAATATAGCGAACCTATATAGGAGACAAAAGCCGCCATCTCCCGGGTAAAGTGAGTGTGTGGATAACCGCGAAAGTTAACAAACTGAAAAATATAGAATAAAATAAAAACTTAAACCTGGGGATGGCGGCCCTGGCGCCCAGTAATCCGGGAGAGTACGTAAGAGACTCCTCCAGGCACCGCCATAGAAAATTAGTTAATGAAAAGAACGTAGGGACCCCACCAGAAGAAATACAAAGAGCGCCACATATAAAATGAGCTCCACCAATACTCTATAAAATTCATAAATGAGCTCGGCAATTCACACAAATAAAATGAATGAGCTCCCGCGGCATACTTCTTATAAAAAACGCCGTGAACGAGCTTCACATTCTCTTATAAATTTCATAAATGAGCTCGGCAATTCACATAAATCTTATCATAGTTAATAGATTAGAATGGTTATGAAACCCAGCGACCGTCTTTGTTAGCTTTTTCAACCATTACCGTGCACAAAACACAATATAAATTCCAATGTGTTAATCAATCAGCCAATAGAAACGTGTGAGTTCAGTCGTTCAGGGGACGCTAATGAACTATGACCGTGCACAATCTTTTGTTTTCCCCCTTTCCAACATAAATCTCAGCGCCTTTGTTATCCCCTTTGAAGCTTGCCGGGTTTCATAACCATTCCACTCTATTAATTATGATCTTATAAATGAGCTCCATATTATACATAAATGCCGTGAACGAGCTCCACGCTTCTCCAAATAAACTGATATAAATGAGCTCCACCAATTCTCTTATAAATTTCATAAATGAGCACGGCAATTCACATAAATCTTATAAATGAGCTCCATATACATAAACGCCGTGAACGAGCTCCACATTCTCTTATAAATTTCATAAATGAGCTCGGCAATTCACATAAATCTTATAAATGAGCTCCATATTATACATAAATGCCGTGAACGACTTCCACGCTTCTCCATGCATTATAAACTGATATAAATGAGCTCCACCAATTCTCTATAAATTTATAAATGAGCTCGGCAATTAAATAAATATATAAATGAGCTCCAAAGCCGTAAACGAGCTCCACAATTCTCCATAGAACTGATCATGAAACGAACCGAGCAAGGAGCGAATACTGGAGCGCAGGCAAACGCACGTGTACTGATATAAAGAAATGAAAAATAATGATTTACCTCTGGCACGGCAGCCTCGAGCTGCGGAGCTGGAACTGGGTCCTGTGGTGGATTCTGTAGCTGCGGATTCTGGTCATGGAGCGCTTGAGCAACTACCACATTACCGGCCGGGATTTGGTTCTGCTCAGGTACGGGTTGACGTGCCGCCATATCGAGTTGTAGCGTGTCGGGTCTCAAGCGAAGACTGATATCTAATGCTAATTTCTCAGCCTTATATAGCACCAGGGAGACTGCTGAAAATAGTACAGCTTAGCAACTATTGCACATAAATTGGGGAGAAACTATAGAAGTTAAGTTTCTTTCTGCCCCAGTGAACAGTGTGAGCCGAATATTGCCAGAAGTTCAGTGACGAAAATTACAAAACGCATTTTTATTTCCTGTTTGATTTAGTCAACTTTATATATCTTTATATCAAAATGAAATGTTAACAGTGTAACACATCAGTAGGGAATACACACTGACAGTCACTTTTGTATCAACTCTTAGTTATATTTATGTTATTTAAAACTTTAGCTATAATACAATCACATTTGCTCTATTTACCTTGTCTGAGTCGGATCACATCCCATATTGCCACCTCAACCGCGAAGGCAATCGCCAACATAACACAGCTGATGCCATCACTCTGCTTCTGTACGGATGGCATGGTGATGTGGATTTCTCCAGTGGCCATAGTCTGGTGTGCTATTTGAGCTATCTGTACTTCCAAGTCTGAGGGTAGTTTACCGTTCGTTGTGAGGCGTCGCTGCAGGTTGTCGGATAGGCTGTCGTAGACGGTTACGTAAAAACCATCTGATGCTATGGTTCAGTACCCAATGATTCCCTTCCACGTGTAATATTTGGACGAAGTCATGGGTAGCTGGCTCGAATCCTAACGACTGGTAGAGGGGAGTGTCTTGGCAGGTGTTTAGATGTGGGAAGGCTTTGTTCAGAAGCTTCATTGCTGCATTGATGTGTACATCCGTAAGCATTTCATGGGACATGAGGGAAGCTTTTAATAATTGTCTCCTTGTTTCAGCTGTAGATTCTTCACCCAGACTTGGTAGAAAACGAGACTCTGGGAGGGGGGTGCAAATTTCCTAGGCAAAATGTCTAGGAAATTTGCACCGGGGTGTGCAAATTTACGGGGGTGCAAATTTACGGGGACACCGGTTTGGCAGATGTTCTCGCATTCTTAATATGCGACATTGGAACGTTAACGGTCTTCAAGCGCCGCTCCTCTGATGTACCGAACATGACTTATGCCAAGCGGAAGTTAATATCTAGACCAAGACTTTATGATCACTTCAATCGTTTCAACGAATTACTACGGTTCGCCGTTCAAAGTTAACAGTCGCTCCGACGTCCAACTTAAAGTGTCATTGTCAATCGAATTTACTAAGGTTTTTAAAATTAACAATCAACAATATATGTAAGGTACATTGATTTAGGATCCTAAAGGGATAAAACTAATGCATTTCTTAGATTTTAAGTTTGATTGAGAATGCCTATGTTTTTTAAATCTACTTTTACAGTCCAAAACCGTAAACTCCACAATTTTTGTAGAATTAGGTTTTATATGAAGGAATGCCTCGGTAACTTTGGTATTACCTATAAAAAATTAAACAATTCAAAATCAAGATGCTTTAAAACATGAATTGATTTGGTGTAATATTTAATGCTTAGGAACCGTATGTTATTTTCCCGGCGTGTCTAATCGAACTTTCGGTAATCGAACACAATCGAACCCTAATCGTTCGATGGAGTTCGATTAATCTTGTAATCGGAACGTAATCGAACTCACCCAAAACTTAATCGAACTCGGTTCATTTCCATCGAACCTATTTTAAAAATCGAACTCTGATATTGGAAATCCAGTCAAACCAGTTTACATTTCCTGGGTACAGAATTTGCATCAATCTCAATTCAAAGCAGTCAAGAGTTGAGCGCGCGGTTGTTATCCATTGCGGATGGCAAAAGATAAGTAAGAGAGAAATAGCACTACAGAAATAATTATATCTCAGCGCGCGATTCCATAAGGATCAGAGAAAGTTACTTGATAATTTCGAAATCGAAGAAGTTGATGTGAGTGTGTTATTCTCGATCATTCACCTATTTCCAGCAGTCGGACACGAAAAGTTTGTTACCTGTTTGTTTTCATTAGTCAGTTAATAATATCGTATGTGATTTGTTTCAATGTATAGACATTGCTGATTCTTTCTGATAAACGTTTAAACTGTTGAGAGTGTATATTATTGTCCATATAAAAATTCAAATTCGACCGAACGCAATCGAACTGATTAGTGATTCATCGTTCGATTGAGTTCGGTAATCGAACTCACCCAAAAGGTAGGTGTTCGATTACGTTCGATTACAAGATTAATCGAACTCCATCGAACGATACGGGGTTCGATCGAGTTCGATTGCATTTTGGTTTGATTGAGTTCGATTAGACACGCCGGGTATTTTTACATCCTCACTCCTGTAGAAGACTTGATTTTCTAGTCGAAATATCGACCTCAATTATATCATCCCCTATATATTTGACGTGGTATTGGCTCAGCAATTTAAAATGTTTCATTTAGAGTATTTAGGAGCACGATAGAAAAACAAAACAAAAGACGTACGACAACAATAGGACAAACTGTAAAAATCGTGCTTATCAGTCATAACGGCGGAAGAGGGAATTAAAATAGGACATCATAAAACATAGAGATTTGTGGAAGCATGCTGTTACTTTTGAGTGAATAATTCTAGGCGCCATCTCCTGATGAAAGAGAGAAATGTGTTTCTTTCGATGTGTTGTCACGCAACGCTACTCAAGCGTTGCGTGACGACACTAATAACGGCTGCGAAGGAGAAATACTCCATAACATAATTAAATCCAAAGGATTTAGAAATGTTTTGAAATATTCAGAGCTTTCAGTTGTTTCTTAATTCGAGACCGGTGAAACTTGTGCAAGAGTGTTTCGCAATAGGCTTCAGTCAATCAAAGCAAATAAAAGCTGCTGTTATTGGATGAAAAGTGCTATCTTGATTTAATTATTATGTTGCAAAGCACAGGTGTATTCACAGATATGTAGATTGGGACCAGAGTCAAGAATAATTACACGTTGAAAAAAATAGCCACATTGCATTCATTCTTAGTCGGAGGAAGAGCAAAACGTAAGATTTCCACTTTTCATGGTTATATCAAAATCGCGTCAATTCGTAAGTATGTAAAATTCATCACTTATATGGGGTTTGTTAATTAATGTTGTAGAGTTTTTGCTGGAAAGCCCAGATCATGTGTTCAGCCAGGAACGAATATATGGCTCTACTGAACTAACTGTTAGCTAAAACATTCTAACAATTCTACAAACACAGTTCTGAAAGTAAACTAATTTACAGTAAGTTACTGAAATTTTCTATATTGCTTCCGGTAGTCATTAAATAAATAGCGTATTTCCGTTAGTTAAACGCGCGTCCTAAAGAAGTGTCAATGCTGATTTAAGTTTTAATCTTCGCTCCGATGTTTTTAAAATAATATCCGTTTTCAAAACCTGGCTCGGGTCCAGCTAAGAGCTCTAATGTGTCTAATGTTTATTTTTCGTTGTATCCAACAAGAAACGGATTTAACAAGCTGAAAACCGTTTTCGAAAATCAGTCTTGAATTTCTAACCAATTCGGTAGCAACAGGCCCCTGAATTCTATGAGGAGCTCAAGTTGTGCTTTTTCTAAATTCAGCAACAGAAAGCAATCTTAGAACATTTGAGTGGCATTACGGACCGATTGCGGACACGTACTTGCTTGAATTATTGGTGATAAAAAAATGTTTTCACCTGACTTGACAGATCTCAAACTATTGCATTCCAAGTAGCAGATCTAACATAATCAGTCCAAGAAAGATGTAAATTAAAATCCCGAGGTAGAGATATAGAGTGTGTTGTGAGTTTTTAGCATTTTCAACACCTCAATATATTTTTTAGTGGATGGAACACAATTGTTGAACTTGTACCATTGAACATTCACTTATCGGGGCTCGATATTACGAAGGCGTCATCAATATCGTAATTTACATCCGAAAAGAACATAAAAGATGCATGTTTATGAGAAAGCGGTAACAAAATAAACAGTAAAACAGATCCCGGGCTAGTGGAGTTTCTTGCTAGTAGGTTTGACAACGTGGGCAAGAAGCCGAAATATAATTCTTTTTACTTTTTACTTCTTTTTACTGCTAGCTTGATCTGGTCTGGTAAAAATCTAGTATTAAAGGCTAGTTCGCGACTGAAAAATCAAAACTTAATCAACGGCGGACGGCTGACAATTGTTGCAGACTCTTTCACAGTAATCCGTGCATGTATTACGTTTAATAATAGGTTTGGCACTGATGTACATTGTTATAACACCAGAAATAGGAACATGTATAGACTTCCTGCATCACGTACTAAATGGGGACAACAGAGAACTGGCTACCATTTTATTAAAGATTGAAATAATATACCTTCTATAATTACTCAAGCTAACACATTAGCTCAATTTAAACTTGGTTTTTGGAATTTCATTAGTAAGTCTTTTTTATGGTTTTTAGCATTCTTAAAGTAGTTTCTATTATAGTTTTTCAGTGTTTTTTAAAGTATACTTGTTTTTAATATTATGTTTACTTAGCGTAGAGGGCCCTCATGAAAAACACCTTCGGGTGATTGTGGCACCCTCTGTAAATATTTGTATTATTGTTATTATTATTATTATTATATTGTTACTGCATTTTTCCTAATTTCAAACTTTACCGCCGATAAACAAATAAGTACTATATCATCAGCGTTATACCAGATGTGTGGTGAAAGTTTCCAACCATGCAGACATACAAAAGGCTGTAAACGTGACGCCGATTGCTTAAAGGAAATTTCTCATTAAGGGCCGTTCATTATTACTTTTAGGGGGGGGGGGGGGGGGCTGGTACGTAGCCTAAATTTCAGCCGTCTCCTACGAACCCAGAGGAGACGGCTGAAATTCAGGCTAGCTGGT